>MU005793.1:128019-220293 GCA_010093715.1 Pleomassaria siparia CBS 279.74
GCAAGTTAAGGACCTTAGAACTTTTATTAATTATTATAATAATAAAGCTATAGTTTACCTTATAGTAGGTACTACCTTAGCTAACGCGGCGAAGCCTAAGGTTCTAAAACTTCTGCTAGAACTAGCTAAATTTAAGGATGTGGCTAGTACAGACGACGCTGTAATAATAGTAAGGGCCTATAAACACGCTATTAAACTAGAGGCAGGTACTAGTATACTATTTAGGCTAATTTACAATCTCTCTCTGTAAGAGTTAGAGACACTTTGCAAGTACCTTAAAAAGGCCTTAAAGAATAGCTAGATTAGGGAAAGCACTAGTCCTATAGGCGCACCTGTCCTTTTTATACTAAAGAAGGATAGAACCTTATAACTATGTATTAACTATTAGAGTCTAAATAAGGTTATAAAGAAGAATAGACTAGCACTGCTATTAATTATAGAACTCCTAGATTAATTAGCAGGCGCAGTAGTCTTTACTCTTCTTAATCTAAAGGACGCCTATTACTATGTAATAATGCGGTAAGGTAATAAGTAGAAGACAGCGTTTTACACTTATTATAGACACTTTAAGTACCTTATTATGCTATTTAGCCTTACTAACGCTCCTACTACCTTTTAGGGATATATTAATCTTGCATTAGCAGGATTAGTTAATAAGTTCTATATTATCTATCTAGATAATATCTTAATCTTTTCCTAAAGGGGTAAGGACTACTAGGACTATGTTTGCTAAGTGCTACAACAGCTCTAGGAGCATAGGTTATTTATTAATATTAAGAAGTATTACTTCTATATTAGTAAAGTTACCTACCTAGGGTTTATTATGCGTTATAATAGCGTTAAGATAGATCCTAAACAGGTTTAAACAGTTACTAAATAGCTAATACTAAAATCCTTTAGAGATATTTAAGTCTATCTTAGATTTGCAAATTTCTACAGGAGATTTATTACACACTTCTCTAACATTATAAGACTATTAACAAGTATACTAAAAGGCTCTATTAAGGGGAAGAAGGAAGGACCCTTCTGCTAGACGCTAGAAGCTAAGACAGCAAAACGCTAACTAAGCAAAATCTTCTTAACAGCGCCTCTGCTAAGGCACTATAATTATACACTTCCTTTAAGATTAGAGATAGATGCCTCTATCCTAGGCTTTACTGCTATCTTTTTACAGCTTTGTAAGGATAGAAATTAGCACCTAATTACCTTCTAGTTAAGGAAGTTAACACTAGTAGAAGAACGCTAGGAAACCTACAATTTAGAGCTAGGGGCAATTATTTACTTAATTAAACATTAGCATTACTATGTTAATAGCCTAAAGCATAGGCTTAAGGTCTTAACTAATTATAATAACCTAAGAGGCTTTATAAACATAAAGGTGCTTAAAGGGAGATAAGTAAGATAGGTAATAAAACTTGCACTATATAACTTTAAAATTAAATATTAGGAAGAGAAGAGTAACCCTGCTAATAGACTATTAAGGTAACTATAAGGCGCCCTTAAAATAACAAGTAATAAGAAGCTTAATCTAGTATCTAGTCTTTGCAAAAAGTTGCAACTAGATAAGCAGAGTCAGACTTCCTTACTACTAGCTATAGGAGAAGTGCTAATAGATAGCTAAATAACAGCTTAACTAGGAGCAGGCCTATCCTATCCTAAAATAGATGTCTCTGCGAAGGTAAATATCTAGATATGCGCTATTAAGGCAACAGATATAAGCTTATGCCTAGTGTAGGTTAAAAAGACGCCTAAAGGAGGAATAGTCTTTAATACACAGGTTACCTATGCAGCAGCTAAAGCAGCACTATAATAGAAGGCACTATATAAAGAACTATTAGAACCTCTTATAGCGCAAATCTAGGAGTTCTAAGAAGGGGATAACTAGGTAAAATAAAAGCAAGACGCTGTCGCAGAGCAAGCGACAAACCTGCGCAAAGTAGGCGCAAAAAATTAAAAATAGAAGTTTAATAAGTAAGGATTACTTAGATATAGCAATTAGTTATATATTCTAAGGGAGGTAACGCTTAGAGCTAAACTCCTAAGAATACATTATAATAATCTATTAGCTAGACACTTTAGCAGGGATAAGACACTAGAATTAATGTCCTAAAAGTACTACTAGCTTAACATAGAGCATAACATTAAGGAATATATTAATTCCTGCAATGTTTACTAGAAGACAAAGGTGCTTTAACAGCGACTATACAGCAAGTTGCAGTTGCTTCTGCAGCTAACTCGCCTATAGCAAGAAATTATAATAGACTTTATTACTAGATTGCTGCTAAGCAGGCAAGGATCTTGCGTGTATAACGTAATACTAGTTATTATAGATTATTATACTAAGATAGTAAGGTATATCCCTATAATAAAATTACTAAAAGCTATAGAACTTACAGACCTTTTTATTTAAGAGATAGTTTAACCTTTTAGCTTGCTAGAAGGCATAGTTACAGATTAAGGCAGTCTCTTTATAAGCTAATACTAGTTAGACTTCTGCTACGCTACGCAGGTAACGCGCTAGTTAAGCACCGCCTTCTACCTGCAGACTAACGGGTAGATAGAAAGATAGAATTAGGCACTTAAACACTATCTTAGATCTTATGCTAATAAAAGGCAGAACAAATAGGCAGGTTAATTACCCTTAGCAGAATTTGCCTATAATAATTTAAAGAATGCAACTATAGGTGTTAGTCTATTCTACGCATACTATAGATTCTACCTAAGTCTAGATTATAAACCTATACTAGCTGTTAATGTCCCTAGTATTATAGAACAGGTAGAACGCATGCGTTAAGAATAGGAAGTAATAAAGGAACACTAGCGCAAGGCTGTTAAGTTATAGGCTAAACACTATAATAAGCGTTATACGCTACATGTATTCCTGCTAGATAATCTAGTTTAGTTATTAACTAAGAATTTAAATTTAAAACTGCTAAGTAAGAAGCTTTTACCTTTATTTGTAGGACTATATTAAATTATTAAGCTAGTTAGAAAACAGGCGTATTAATTACTCCTGCTACCTAGGTTAAGAATACACCTAGTGTTTAACGTTAGTCTCCTTAAGAAATACATTAAAAAACCTAGGGAACCTACACCTCTCCTAGGGCTAATTAAGGTAGATAATAGTAAAGAGTAAGAGGAACGCTAGGAAGTTAAAGCCCTCCTTAATAGCAAGGAGAAGAGGCTAGTAAAATATCTTGTTAAGTAGGAAGGATACCTACATAAATATAATAAATAGGTTGCTAAGAAGAATATTAATTTAGGCGTAATTAAGAAGTATTACAAGCAAAAAGAAAATTAAAATTAAGAAATAAAGAGTTAAATTTTAAGCATTATTATAAATATCTAATATATAAAAAACAGGAAAAGAAAATCTAAAAAAATACAAATTAAAGCTCCTAAGACTTATTATAAGAGTCTATAATCTTAGCAGACTTAAAGGGCTTCTTACTAGAAGCCTTCTTGCTAGAAGACTTCTTTATAGGGGTCTTCTAAGTAGACTTAGGCGTAACCTTAGTTTTAGCATCCTAAGCAGCGCTATAATAGCAAGGAGTAGCAGCAGCGTTAGTAGTGCCTAAGGGCTTACTACGCTTAATAATAGTCTTAGTAGAATAGAAAGCATCCTTCTAGGGGCCTTTACCTTTATCTAAGGCTAATAAGTCCTTTTTAACCCTCTTAGAGGGAGTAGGGGAGCCTTTAATACTAAAATAACGTTTCTTAGGGAATTACTGCTTAGAACTAAAGCCCTAATTACCTAAGGAGGAGGTAGGGAGCAGTCTAGCTGCTAGCAAAGAGCTACTGTAATAACTACTACCTGTATAAAAACTACCCTAATTAGGAATAAGGCTAGACTTTAAATAAGCTGTAAGAGCCTTAGAAGCTATAGAAGGGGAAGAAAGGGTTTTATCTACTTCTAACCCTCTAGTAGACTTCTGCAACTAATCTAAAAGGTTATAAAAAGTAATAGGAGAGTAAGGGTAAGTTAGCGTCTTAACGTAGTTACTATCTATGTTGCTTAAATAGATAGAAGTTATAATATATAAAGGAACTAAGATAGGCTTCTGCGCTAGGCGCTTAGCTGTCTTATTAATATTATTGCGTATAACAGCGTTAGCCGCGTTAGTGTTAGGAACTAGGTTGCAATTAACTATAGTAGTATCTTTAATTAGGGCCTTACTCTTTCCCTTATTTTTCTTTAGGTAAGAAGCATTTAAAGCAACGGCATTAAGGGCGTTAGCAACGTCTGCAGCAGCGTTAGGACCTAGGGCAGCACTACTAGTAATAGTATAGTTAACATCCTCCTTTTTATCTACTAGAGCTTTACTACCCTTATCCCCCTAACCCTCCTCTTTATTAACTAGAATGTTATTATTATTATTATTATTACTGTTATTGCTACTGCTAGAGTTAGAATTATTAGTTAAAGGAATATTAAGAGGCGTATTAGTAGGACTAAGTAAGGGAAGACTAGCTTATGCAACGTTAGAACGCTAGAGTAGAGTAGAAAGAAGGAAAAGGAGAAAACATACCTTATAACGCTTAATATTAAGAAGACTATTTATAGCTGCAGTTAAGTTATTAATAGCTTCTACTACTAAGAGCCTAGTATTACCCTTAGTAGGGCGTTAGGTGCTACTATATTACTTAGCCTTAGTAATGTAGGCCTCTACTAACTTTGTATAGCTGCAAACCTCTAGCGCTAAGGCAGCGTAAGCTAGGGCGTACCTAGCAGAGGTAGTAGCAGGGAGTCTGCCTTTATAGCGTATAAGTTAATTAACGTAGGGAATAAACGCATTTAGAATGTTATTACAGTACTTGTACTAGCAGGCATAATAGGCGCATTTTGCTTATACAGTTTTATTATAAGTAACGCCTTCTTAAATCTGCTTAGAGCAGCGTAAGCACATTATATAGTTAAGTTAAACTATAGGCAAGGCGTAACACGTAAGAGGAGAACCTTGCCTACAGGGTTAGCGTAAGTAAAATAAAACCTTTAAGGATATATATAGCTGCTAACATCCTTAGAAATTAGATCTAAAAATTTAGAGTTTAGAGTTAAAGTTAAAACAAACTTAGAAGTAAGAGATATAAAGTTAGGACGCTAGTATTTAGGTAGAGTTATAAGAGTAAGTAGATTACAAATTATAAAAAAGGTAGTTTAGCAAAATAATATTATGTAATTATTTTAATATTATTAATATTCTTGCATTCTATAAAAACCTGCGCTAGCTAAGCGAGCTAATAGGAACGTCCTATAGCTGCCTAGAGCTAAAGGAAAATAGCAGAACAACCTCTATAGTAACTAAGGACAGTTGCCTTAAGAGGGGAGGTAATTATAAGAGGGGCTAGCAAACACCTAGCGCAGCGCTAGGGTTACGTTAGCTACGTAACTAGGAATTATGTAATTAGAGGCTATATAGATAGCTTAGAACTAGTAACTCTCTAGTTCCTTAGAATTTAGTCTTATTAATTCTTTAAATCAGCTCGCTACTGTAAATCCCCTTACACATCCTTACGTAGATAAGGAAGTACTAGTGCTTTTAACTTATTATTATTATTATCTTCCTTAGTAATATTACCTTTTCTAGCCTTTAACCTAGCCTTAGGTGTCTAGGGAGTCTGTTTCTGCTGTAGACTTTCTACCTAAGATAATAATTATTTCTTCCCTCTACCCCTTTGTAGTAAGGCCTTTAGCGTACTAGTATTATAGCTGTTGCTAGTAAGGTCCACCTCCTCTACTCTATTATTATTAGTTTTAGTCTTAGTTTTAGTTTTACTAACCTAGCTAGAAGGAGGTAGAAAATTGTTAATATTAATAAACCTGTTATTAGAACTATCCTCTACCCTACCTGTATCCTTATTAGTAGTATTAACTACTAACTCTTTCCTACGCTTTACAGCTGCTGCAGGCCTTAGTATACAGGGCTAATTCTTAACGTATAGGGAGATTAGTTCTTGCTTTATTATAGGCTCCTTCTTTATACTAGCAGGCTCCTTCCTTATACTAGCAGGCTCCTTCTTTACAGTACCTCTCTTAGGTTTAGTAGACTAGATAGTAAGGGGCAAGCCTATTATAGAGGTAGAGACCTTCTAAGTAGGTTATGTTATACTTAGGTCTTATTCCTTATAGGTTATTAACTTAAAGAGTACTATAAAAGAGTACACCCCCTTTAAATCTCTCTAGAAGAGGCTTATTTTAAGTATCTTATATAATGTTATGTTATTAATAATTACCTTACTAACATACGTTAGTACAGCTCCCTCCTTTACCTAATATACAAGCTTTACAGTACGTCCTTTTTAATTACCTAAACGTCTTAAGTCTATACCTCTAAGAAGAACATCCTAAATAAATAACTCCTTAAGCTTAATATAGTAGTCTTTAAGCATTATTTAGAATTTATCTATATAGGTATTAGTTTAAGTATTAGTCTACTAGTAGGATGTTAAAGTACTTACAACCCTTAGCGTAACTATTAAAGATAAGTAAACTGTTATTTACAGGTAGAATCTATTCTACAGAGAAGCACTAGACATTAATCTTAGTCTATCTAGAGAATTAGCTAAGTAGCAGAATTACCTTTAAGATAGCTGTTTTAGTGCTAGCCTTTGCTACAGCCTTTTAGAGCATTTTGCGGGTTAGTAGTTAGCCTCTAATAGAGTAGTTAAGGGCATCTGCTACCTCTTAGCGTAAACTTAGTGCTGTTCTTGCTTAGTCTGCTTTATATTTAGTAGGTGCTAGTTCCCTATCCTATCTACTAGCCTGATTTTGTAAGGCTACACTATACACGCCTCTATAGTTAGCTAGTAGCACGCCTCTATAGTTAGCTAGTAGCACGCCTCTATAGTTAGATAGTAGAGATAAAAGGTCTATAGTTTCTGTATTAGAAATAAGTCTACTAAGCCTCTTCTTAGGCTTTATAATACTATCCTAGTCTTTATTATCCTAGCTATACGCAGAATAGCGCTCGTAAATAACGTTTATTCTACTATAAAGGAATAAGGTCCTAGGATAGATAGCAGTAAGTAGTATTACTGCAGAGGTGTTAGGTAAGGTATTAGTTAGGGTATTAGTTAGGGTATTAGTTGTTAGGCAGGCAAGGATAGCTAGACAAAAGTTTAATGCTAGAGGGTTAGGCAGGTAAGGATAGCTAGATAAAAGTTTAATGCTAGAGAGACTGTAATAAAGTACTTAAAGGAAAAATTTCTAGAGTATGTGTTTTATCCTTGTCTAGCCTATTTGCTAACCTTACTTTAATAGGTTATTAGTCTTATTAAAAGCCTCTGCCTACGTCTCTTTAGTTTCACCCTCTCTAAGATCTGCTGCAAGGTCTATTTTTTCTAACATTATATTAGGCAGTAGATCTAGGTTCTTGTCTATAATAAAGTTAATCTTATTAGTGCTAAGATGTACCTTCTTAATTATAATGTCCTCTTCTCTATCCTCTTTAATGCTAAGTAGCTAAAATATAATATTAGACCTTACTATAAGGTAAACACTAGAGGTAATAATGCTTACCTTCTATTTCTACACCCTAATAGGCTTAGGAAGTAATAAAAGAATAGGTCTCTCTCTAGTTTCTATATATTTAGTAATCCTCTTACGCATTTCTAGATAGATCTACATAAAAGAAGTATCCTAGTTATTTTAGTAGGCTATTATAGCGTTCTGTAGGTTAAACCTAATCTTACCTAACTATATATTGCACTATGTATATGTCTTTACTAGGAGATACGCGTCTACGTCCTATTACTCTACTATATTCTAAACTTCTTTAAATACCTTATAGTCTATATTAATACCCTCTTGCATTATAGGTAGCTTAGGCGCACACTATAGTATACTAGGCTTCCTAATAATACTATTAGGCTAATTCTTCTATTTTTAGATCTTGTAAGCATTCTATATATTAACGTACTCTAAAACCTTAGACTAGATAATATCTATATAGACTGCAAACATTGTAATCTAGTCTACAACCTTACTCTTTATAAACAGACCTTTAT
This sequence comes from Pleomassaria siparia CBS 279.74, assembly GCA_010093715.1. NCBI lineage: Eukaryota > Fungi > Ascomycota > Dothideomycetes > Pleosporales > Pleomassariaceae > Pleomassaria > Pleomassaria siparia. Next base: position 136,027 of record MU005793.1, read on the forward strand.
CTTACAGCCCTTTAAAGTATACCTATAGATAGTTAGTAGTAGTATTAGTCTAGGTATTAGACCTGCTAAAAGGGTAAGAGAAAGGGTATTAGTCTAGTATTAGACGGTAGGATATGTGTGTGTAATTTAAAACATATACTTACTTGCTATTAAAAGAGTAGTCCTTTTAAAATCTGCTGCTACTAAGACTTAATTTGCTAATTTGCAGTGCTAGTGCTATATAAGTAGTACTTACTAAGCTCTTAGGTATTATCTTAAAATACGGCCCTGCTAAGCTAGAGCTAGGACTAAGCAAGAATATATGTTTCTTTCCTGCAGTCTAAATAAATAAAGCGTAGGTATACACTAGTATTACTAACGTAATATAGGTATTAATTACTAATACTAATAGTAGTATTGCTAGATATGCTAATATATACCTATATAACCTTCTAGGAGTAGGTATTAATACTAGCGTATATCTTAAACCTATATAGCTGTAGCTTAGAATAGCTATTAATTAACTATAGCTAGTTTAGACCTAGGATAATATACTCCCCTTTCCTCTATTAGGCGTCCCTATTACAGCGTTTAATAGCTCCTAGATTTATTTCCTTATATATCTAGTATAGTGCATCTCTTGCAAAGATAAGTCCTTTCTACTTTACCTAGATATAAAGAAACTGTTTGCTAAGCCTATTAGCTACCTCTTATTATAGTATAGACTTAAGATACGTCTTAATAGCCTAGTCTATCCTCTTACGTGCTTCTTGCCTATACTACCTCTAGACTATCCCTATCTCTTTTTACAGGCGACGTATTTTATACGTGTTAATAGATTACTAATTTTCTACTTAAAACATGCGTACTATCTCTGCATCTATAGCATTGCTAATAAAATATATTTTAATAATCTAATATCTAACATAGAGTGCTACCTTAGGTAAGAGCCTTTTAGATATACCCTACTCCTTAAACTACTTGTAAATTATGCGTTCTAATAGCGTATGTTAAAATTCTTAATTATAATGCGCTATTAGTTCTTAATACGTTGCGCCTTCTTTGTAGTAGTAGGTTAGAAATTCTCTATAGGCCTCTAGATTAATTATAGGGCAACCTTTTATATGTTAGAACACATATATAGACTAATACAGACTAATACTTTTCTTATAGACTAATACCTACCTATATTTACCTATAAATTTATAATGTAAAGGAAAATTATTAAGTAGATATACTATAATTAAGTTTAGGTGCGCAATTATTATATTTATTTGTGTAATTTTAGGTTTTGATTTTCGTCGGTTGAGTTGTTGCCGATTTGAGCGCAACCGCCCACCGTAGTCAGGGCGTTGGGCGATCGGAATTGAATCTATCTCGGAATAGATTTTCGTTTCCTTCCTATGTGCACAACATCACGTCCCGTCGTCAATTAACATCACCACCATGTCTTGGCCATAGCCAGGCCCAGACGTTACATGGCCGGCGTCGCGTCCACAAGCGAGTACAGTAGAAAATCCATGCGTGCCTCTCGAGCCGCCGCAGGACTGATCAGACGATAGGCCGAGCAGCGTGTTCGACGTGCCCTCAGCGGAAAATCAAACGCGATGCGCAGGTAATAGTCCACTTTCCGTGTTCCAGCTGTCGCCGACATCAACGATTGGATTGCGTGTGGCATCAGAAGAAGCGCGGGTGCTGCACCTCACTCTCCCTACCACCTTGTTCCTATAAATTAGGCAAGCTGGACCGTCAAACTATACAATAAATCACAGACAACCGAAGACCCCGAATAACCTGCCAATGGACATTTGGAAGACGGAACCAACCATCAACACGATGCATCAGGATATACAAAGTAGTCTAGCCAAGGAGGGCACTAAGAGGCATCTCGTACACAGTAGAACAAATCGTATTGACCGCCGTTTCACCACTCACGAACCAGACCGGATCCCCGCTGAGGTATTATTCGAGCTACCGGAGAAGGCGATTGTGGACCAATTGTTCGATGCATACATACTTTTAGAAGATCAACCCTGGCTTTCCAGTCATCAATAAAAAAACTGATTCCAGCCAGAGACCCGTCTGATCCGCTTTCGCTACTTCTCCATTCTATTCTTATAGGTGGGTGCTCATGTATGCGCGGGATACGAAGACTTGAAACCCGTCTTTTTTCCGTCGCGCAAAGATACTGGCCGATTCGCGTTTCGTGCAGGCTGCTCTATTACCTCTACCATTGTTACTGCTGACCCTGAAGACGTGGCTGCAAACGCTTGGCGCTGAATCGGTGTCGGGGCTGGGAATGCATAGAGATGCCAAGCCAAGCACTCTTGTAGAGCATAACAACAAGATGTGGAGGAGAGTGTGGTATAGTTGCTCGTTTAATGCCATCTGTTGATTTCGCTGCAGTTAGCTCTGCCACCGACCACGCATTCAATCATGTTACAACATACGCAGAAATCTTGACGAGTGCGACGTCCAGCCTCCTCAACCATCCGACTACTCCGACTACTCCGCCTGCGGACCAAATGCACAGGTCGAATACGCAATCGCCCTCACGTATCTCTGCATAATCCTGCGCGACATATACTGTACATTCTTCGGCCCGCATTCGGCCAGATCGAACCGCAGCCACACTCTTGCCGAGACTGACGACGCGCTAGCGAGATGGTCCCTTTATGCTGCCCCATTCGCTCCGCCTCCGTCCGACTCTTCCGCTTGGACTGTGGCTGTCGATGTTACATCTGGTCTATAACACAGCGCTGATCTATCCTCATCACTCCGTCTTCGTCCTTGAGCATGCCGAGTGTCAACGATGCTGAGATTTGTAGCGCGGCCGCCGGTACCATTCATTCAAGCCATTTTTGAGTCGCTTGCCGGTAGTGAATCTCTCCCTTCGCTCTGGGTCTTCAGTGTTACCGTGCTGTTCACGGCCATGATACAACTCGGCGCCGAATTCCGCTTCTCCAATCCACTGCTAGCGGTCGCAGCTATGAGGCGCTACGATTCAACTCTGTACTCGCTACGGCAGCTCTCGAGGTACTGGTCGAGCGCGGGGAGCATCCTGCATTTCTTCGAGCATTGGGAGCTTCTTTTTACAAATCCCTTCAATTGGAGTGGATAGGCTTGGGTCATGCTCTGTCGTTCTCATCCTGTTTCCACATGCTGCAATACTCAGACACGTGGCATTGTCTGCGCGCACGAAAGTTCCTGCTCGCAGCGTTCTTGTTCCCCAGATCCGTTATTTCGACACCAAGCTCGAAAACAATTCACTCACTGGGCCTCCACGCACCGAGCTCGAGAAAGCGTGGCATGCCTTGCTCCAAAGTACGATGAAAATCTGCGCCAAGCTTGCATCTTGCTGATACCTGTAGACGACAACATACGCATTCCTCGACCCGCTCTCGACTCTCTGAATCTGAAGTCAATCTATTACAGGGATGGATCTCACGGCATTGGTACCACGGTAGCTGGATATACTACTGCTCCGTCTGCGTATGACATCTGCGTCAGTGCGTAGGGTGTTGGACGGTCACATGACGGGAGCTAAACACGGGATAATTGGTGTCGTCATAGGGTCCTAGCGTCCTACCCGATATATGTAGGTCTCTATTGTCAGTCAGACTTTAGGTCGAATCTTCAGGGTTAGTTCAAAATGGACAAAGGTTGGCACGTTGGATAGGGTCGTACGTTCTCAGCTATGGAGAGGACAGTATTTATGCGATTGTAGATGTGCAATCACTATACCTATTTCATTTCTCATTTACCGCAGTTGTAATCATGGTGACACGCTTGTCGCAACGTCTACAACCTCTTCCAAACTATTACAAGCGGCGTAGGCACAGTTGACAAACGAGTCTGTTCCAATGAAATCCGTTAGACCACGCAGATGGTTGGGTGATTGGGTGGTCAGCATGCCCTGACGACTTTAATCTATTGTGTACTTATTCCAGGTCAGCTGCACCCTAGTGTATCTGTGCGACACGGTGGGTCATAGATGCAACTGGGTAAGATGGGTAAGATGGGTAGTCAGGGTCAGAAGTAACCCCAGGCAATTTTCTTACCCCAAATTTTCAACTTCCAAACGGGGTCACTGATCGAATCAATTGCAATACTTGACTGTTCTATCTTCTTGACCGTTTTTATTCAACCACAAGTCATGAACGACTCACGGGGCAACCAGACGAGCGAGCTATCGGACGTTATCGCGCGCATACAGAGCGTAGATGTAGACCAGATATCGCATGACCCTGAAGCCAAAGCAGATCTGCTCCTACTTGCCAGAAAGCTGACTGCTTCCCTGGAGGGATCGGTCAATAGAGCCACAGACCTCGTTTTCAGGGTAAGGTCTCGGCACCGCTGTATATTCAATGGATGCTAATGACATATCAAAGCCTTACACAACCATTGCTGCACGTATTGCAGTCGATCTCAACCTGTTTGAACATATTGCTTCTAAATCTGGCTCGATAACCTCTCGCGAGCTTGCCACCCTTAGCAAAGCGGATGAACTTCTGATAGGTGCGTGTGCACCCCATTTCGTGATTTCACGAAAACTAATTACAACCAAAGCTCGCATCCTGCGCCTTTTGGCAACCGCCGACTTTGTGGAGGAGTCCGGGGAGGACCAATGGAGTGCCAATGACACCACGCGGGCAATGACAAGTCCACCGATCGCAGCTGGCCATAGATTTGTGTAAGTTGTTCAACTAGCTGCCCACCTCAAATCCTTAAACGGAAATTAATGTGACAATTGCTAGATACGATGTTCTCATAACATCGGCAATCAAAGCGCCAAAGTTCCTCCGCGAAACCAAGTACAAAATGCCAACGGAGCCTGCCGATACATTCGTTCAGTATGCCAACCAAACCAAATTAAACTTCTTCGAGTACTTACATTCTATTCCACCACGTCTCCGTGACTTCAACCTTTTCATGGGAAACTCTATGGGAACACGTGAGTACTGGCATGATTGGTATGATATGGAAGGACGCCTACTCAATGAGTTCGATCTGTCTCAAAGCTCTACACTACTCGTCGATGTTGGCGGCGGAAAGGGCCACGATCTTCAGTCATTTTACGCCTCCTTTGGAAAGTCTTCAGGGCAGGATCAGCGCAAGCTGGTGTTGCAAGACTTGCCACACGTGGTGGATGCGATTCCGGACGCTGAGTTGCCACCGACAGTTGTTAAGATGGCGCACGATTTTTTCACTGAGCAACCTGTTAAAGGTGAGTCAAATCCTGTATAATGGGGTTTGCATTTGCAATTGTCTGATTATCGTCTACTAGCGGCACGCGGATATTTCTTGCACCACATACTCCATGACTGGTCCGACAAGTACTGCCATCAAATTCTTCACAGCCTTCGCCCAGCCATGGTTCCTGGGTACTCCAAGCTTCTTATCCACGAACTCATCCTCCCAAATACAGGGGCTGTGGAAATGCAGGCCAGGTTTGATCTCGTCATGATGACCTTGAACGGGGGAATGGAAAGGTCAAGAACCCAGTGGATCAAGCTTCTTCAGGACTCTGGATTCTGTAATATCCAAATTCACGAGCATCTAGATCATGATGGAATCATTGAAGCCGAAGTCGCCCCTGATGCAGATGGACCTCAGAGCTAGATAGTATGTTCGTATTCTCTATCAATGCCACATTGATGCCAACTCGCTTTGTCTTGCTTTGAATTTAGAGCAGCATGATTACGCAACTCTCTCTCTCTGCGATAGGGTTTCGACCATCAAATCTTTACAAGCATCGCCCTACCAGTCCGCATCATTCTGGCCATAACCATGAACACACACCCCCGCCATCATCAACGAAGCAGACCAGCCGACAAGTCCGACCCATCCATCGCCATGCGTACCCAATATAGCCCCAGCGACGGGCTCGGCAACAAGAATACCACATCCTACAATGCCGAGAGTCATACCAAGTCTCTTTCCAATATTGTTGGCAGAACTGCTCACACTGACTATTCCCGCCGCGGGCAACCCCATGAAACGCCCCGGCGAATGATCCAAAGGCGATGGCCCATACAACTAACGCGCCTGAATTGTGCACTGACGGGGAAGTGAATGTAAGTAGACTAGATAGGAATGCTGTTATGGCGAGGATGTGAACTGGTCCGATATGGTCTGCCAGGAAGGAGGGTAATATCCGGCCCACGGTAGACGCACCATTCACAAAAGTCGGACTCTGAGATGCCAGACTCTGAGGTACTTCCGTTCGTGCCGCGACTAGTAGATTGATGTAGTACAACATAACATAGATACCCGTGAGTGTTGTTAGCGATCTAATAACCAATAATATAAATGGTGTGTCATGCAAGGCAGCTCTATCAAGGAGAGAAGGTATCCATTTAGCGAGCAGTTTGATAACCCTTTTACGACCCGAGGTAGACCGACTATCATGTGCTGGCCTTCTGGCTTCTGGGAACCGCATAATGGCCAACGGAATGACCGATGTGGCAAGGAGTATGAACGCAATAGTTCGTGTTGCCCAAGCAAACCCAACACGAGGTTCCAAGTTGGTGAACACGAGAGGGAACACGACGGCGCCTATTCATGATAAGTCAACACTACTGCCAAGAGTCGAACTAAGGTATTCAGTCAAGCTGCTGGGTAGATGATTCCATACCGATTCCACTTCCAGAAGAAGAAAGACCTATAGCAAGGGCTCGGTGTCGATCGAAGTGCATGGACACTAATGCCGGGGCGGGTAGATAAAGACAGCCGAAGCCTAAGCCCATCGCAACGCCTTGCGCAAGGAATAGCTGCCAGTAGGTCGTACAGAGGCTGATCATGAACAAGCCTACAACGGATAGTAGCGTACCGACGAGAAGGAGGGAATGCAGATAGCCCGCATCAAAGACCGGCCCAATCAAGAAAGATACGAGGAACATGAAGAATCCCTGTACAGATCCAATCCATGAAATTTCGGAGTCCGAAAAGCCTTGCCTTGCAGCATCTTCAGAGAGTAATAAGTCTGATATACACCGAAACTTCCAAGTAGTCCCCTAACATGTAGTGAGCAAAACACAATCCAGCGAGGGTAAATTCTTCCCAGACGACTAACCATGTATTTACATTCAAGCAGAAGCTGCCCAAAACCTGTAGCCAAGGAAGTGTGTGCAGGCCGTGCTCTTTTTGGCCATTTTGATCGTATTCCGATATGTTGTTCTTGGGGCTAATAGCTTCGGCGCTATGCTCCGAGAGTTGGAGAGGCATGGAAGGTTTGTCTTCCATCTTTGTTTTTGAATGGGATGTAGTTCTGTTTCGTTGCATGTAATACTGCAATATAAATGATTTTCTCTTAGCTACCAGTTAGGCTGTACATACTCAACCGCGAATAGGATCTAACAAATGCGCCAATGTGGGTAGAAAGCCTTTCGATCTGTGCCGCTCGTACCGTGCCGCATGAATCTCTCCAGGGGACACGACATGCCCTGTACTTACATATGTGTCTCTAATCCCACGAATCAGACGACTTCATGTAGCAGAAGGCAGCAGAGTCGAAGTTACACTGCATGCGCAATCTTTAAAATTGCTTACACATTAGGTAGGTTGTATATTGCATGTATTGCACACTCTAGTTATTTACATTAGCATCAAGCGTTGACCCAGGTGAAATATATGTGCATGGATTCCGATCTGACGCCTAGAACTACTCTTTGTGCCCCTTGTATGCTGCGGAGAGGTCTATAACTCCCGCACTACCTGTTGCGCTTGGCGGGATTCTTGATTTAGTCTATTTGGGGGCCAATTCACAACTCCCGCCGATCTCCTCAACCCCTCCTCCTCTAACGAATACTAAGAGGAACCGACCCCTTGGGTCAAGTATGGAGCCTTGAGGTTCACACCTGCATGCAGTGTCCTTTCATCGTACTCAGATCTCCGATTATGTTGATTGTTGGAGGGGCACTTCTGCTTGCTTCATGTCCGTCTACTTACTGCTGAGGCATAGCGTGTATCTAATAGGCATTTCGATATCATTTACTATGGACATACGAACCAGGAAAGATTCCTCGGCAATATAGTACGCAACGCCTAAGATATAGCCCTGTAGAGTAAAGTACATTAACTACCAGACGATAGAAAACGTCTTCGAGCGTGGTTCTAATTCAACCATGGCTGCGAGCCGTCGGGGCAATCCTTGAAGCGGTTTACCATCTGGTCTGGGACTCCATCCTCATGGTGAAAACATGCTGTATGCTCCCGGGCCCATGCCTTTAATGCATCCTAATCTCTGCACTGTCTGACTTGCCCTGCTCCAGTCCCAGGAGGGCTTACTGCTGCATACCGTGGTGTGTCATCTGCGTTGCAAATTACATCCTGTCTCAGCTCGTCGAGACAGTGCAGGATATGTTCAAACGCATTTTTCTGGGGAAGGCCAAGATGATATTCGGTGATTGAGCGGTAGATGATGCGCTAGCACAATTGGTCAGTTACAAATAGATTCTGAGGAGGCAATTTGCGTACAAGACAATGAAGATTGTGATGCCCTTAAAGGAGGTAAACCCCCTTCGATGTATCCCACGGATATCTTATACTAACTTGTTCACGCCGGACTGGAAAAATCATGATCGCCAATGCGAACCCGTCCTCACTTCGTCCACGCCGGTGCCAGCCGTTCTCCAAGTCTGCCAAGAAGCACGGAACTATGGGCTTTACCAAAAGACCTTCTCTGAGATAGCCACCCCGGGCAAGGGATTTCAGTAAGCCGTCACCTTTATTAATAGTATCTGTATGCTAACAAATATGCAACAACTAGATACATTTGGGCAAATCTTGATATCGATATTGTTGATATCGAGAAATCACTCTTCAAGGATTTTAAACCAGTTGCTCCTACCATTCGCCGATTAGAGTTTAAACGCAAGGCTAGCTGCGACTTTTTCTTCCATTGGGAAAGCGACGAGCTTCGCACTTTTATCAACGCAAAGGAAATGTACGTTGTGTGCGCAGACGGTCTGTGTCACATGACAAGCCTTGGCAGGCACGGGCCCCCCGCCCTAGTATAAGGAGGAGCCCTTAGATAGCTATTAGAGTTAGCTATATACACACATTTACACATTAACGTGCCCTTAAGTATGTTAGCTTACAGATTAGTAGCTAAGCAACAGTGTAACTGTTGCCCTCCCGCCAGCTACCTTTTATCCTCCTTATTAGCCTTCTTAACTAAAGTTAACTAAGATCCTATAACTGTTAAACTAATTAGTTACTAATAAAACTATAAAACTAAAAATATAAGGCCTAACGCCTAATAGATAGACTAGTAGTAGGTCTAGACGCTAAAACTAGTACCTAACTAGCTGCTTAGAAAGCTAAGGAGCTAGAAGCTATACTAATTACAGACTACCCTATACTATAGAAGAAATAAGTTAGAAACTATCTAAAGACTAAGTAAGCGTATCTAGTTAAAATAAAAAGGAGAGTAAAGATATAAATTTATTCTTTTACCTCTATAAAATAGTTATAATAGGAAACTCCTACAATAAAACAGTTATAATAAGAAACTCCTAGGGCATCTACTACGTAGGAGGATTACGCTTTAACTGCATATTTACTAGGAGTATATTTTACTAGCATAACTAAACTAAAACCTTAGTTAAGACTACTAAAAAATATTATTAATTAGTTACTAGATAACTAAGGAAGCTGCAAAAGCCTAGACTACTATATACTAGTATAGATACTCCCTTCTAGTTTAACTAACTGCGCCCTCCCTAAGGGAGGTTAGCATTACTGCACTTAGGAGTTCTAATAAATTACTACCCTAGTTAGAACCCTAACAAACTAGTGTTAAAAAACGCTAGAAATAACACCTAAAGAATCTAAATTATATAAGACACGTTAAGACCTAAAAGTTATACAAACTCTAACCTACTAGCCTTACTATCTAGCATCCTAACTAGAATAGCAAAACTACAGTTTAAATCTATAATAACCTAACTTCTATTACTAAGAGAAGCATCTGTCTAAGCTATAAACATTATTACCTACATTTACAGCTCCTAATAACACGCTAACTTAATACTAGAACACCTTCTTAAAGTTGCTAAAGCTATTTTAGAACTATATTAGCCCCCTCCTAAACTTATACACTATATTCTTAAGATTAACCCTTACCTAATAACTATTAACCCTTCTGCCCTATAACTATAATCTAGACGCAGCATCCTAGCCTTTAAAAAAGACGCTATAAAAGGATACCTACTAAACTAGGACGCTCTAGTGCAGGGAACCTAATTAGCTAGCGCAGAAGTTAGGAGGGAAAACATTAAATTTAGAAAGCTTACTTAAGAATTTAGTAATAGCTAACGTTACTAAAGCTAGCTATAAAGATAATAACTACTACTAGCTCCTAGCCCTATAATTCTAAACTAACTAGTTAAAGAACCTTAGTAACTAGAAGACACTACGTTATAAACATTACTAGACCTAACTAGCCTACCTAATAGTTTATTAGAACTACTAGTTACTCTCTTTTAACCTAGCTAAGTTATTCCCTAATCCCTACTAATTATATAAAAACCTACCTTAACCCCTCTTAACCTAGACTACACTTAACTATCTGCAACAGCAAAACAAAATAAACAGAAATATAATAAGAAAAAGAAAGATTACAGACTCTAGACAGAAATAATAACTAAAATAATATCTTTATCTAAAGAAGAAGAACGTTTACTAGATATAGAGCACCCTAATTAACTAAAAGACTCCTGTATAATAGAACTACTCTCTTCTAGTAAGAGCTAATTTTTACAGGCTATCCTAAAGCTATAGGACCCCTACTAATAACTAACTATACTAGGAAACTTTAAAGACGCTTTAGATCCTAATTAGAGATTTGTCCTAGGAAGAGGAGCTTCTAACAACCTCTTTAGAGACTAGGCACTGCCTAACTAAACTAAGCACTAAAGAGAAGGCAGTTTAGATATAGTAACCTAAGAATAAGTCCTAATTCTACCTATAGCCCCTACTAATCCTATAAACTAGAGATAAATAAGATAAGACTTATTTAGACTGTTAAATAAACTAGTAGCACTACAACTAGCAGGACTACTAATAATAAAGGAAATAGAATAGGGCGCTTTTAACTATCTAAACTAAGGACTATCCTAGTAGAATAACACCTGTCTATAAGGATAACTAGAACAAGGATATGTCCTAACACCTAGTTAGGAATAAGCTAGGACTATAAACGCCCTTACTACTGTCTTTAATTACGCATAAGAAAAGATGCTTATATTAATGTTTAAAACTATAATAAAGAACTTGTAAAGAACTATTTATAATTTAGCTAGCTAGTTAAGATTATAACAGAGGCCTAATTATAACTACTAGTTAGACATAGCAGTACAGGACTACTTTATATTAGGAGGAAGAGGACTACCCCTATAATAAAGAGTAATAGATTATAACATACCTAATAAAGGAACACAGAAAGATAATTAACTAAGATAATATCTATTAGCTAAAGACTAGGGATATAACTAACACTATCTAGCATAGAAAGAAAAATAGCTACTACTAACTTAGGACTACTAGTACATGTAAAATAGGGAGTAAGCACTATAGTACAGGAACTCTAATTATAAGAACTATAATAAGGCAACCCTAAGAAATTAAGACTACTATAATAGATACTAATACTAGAATACACGTAAGCTTACTCTAGAAGAAGTAAGGATAATAGAGGACATTAATCTCTGCAAAAGAATAGGAGGAATAATAAAATTCTTACCTAAGATAATTAGATTCTTTTAGCTAGATATGTTATTAGCTAAGTACCTAAAAGATATAGTTAAGATATTAGGAAAAACTAACTACTAGAACGTCTAGGACTTTATTAATGCAGCTAAAAGAATTATCTAGACTAAAATAATGCTAGTCTACATCGTGCAAAATAATCTCTACCTCTGCCTTAAAGGAATTAGCACTACTTAGTACTAATCCTACCTAATAGCTAACTAAAAAAAGGAGGTTCTAAACAGAGAAGCTATACACAACTAGAAGGAAAGATTAGTCTACTAGTTTAAGGTAAAACCTAACAACGCTATAAAAAAACTACAGTCTAAGAAATTTAGCCTAAGAGATATTATTAACAAACGCCCTATAGCAGACTAGTTTTTAATAGTAGTCTAACTTACCTAAGACGCTAGCTATAATTATACAGACCTATTACTGTACGTCTTTTAAGCCTAGAACCTCTTAGATCTAAAGATCTAGATTGCAATAATACTACTAACTATAGGAGTAATAACAATAGACAAGTTTATAAGGGCGCTTAAGGAATAAGTACCTAACCTTAAGGATACTCTTAAAAATACTATATATAATTATAAGTACCCCCCTAATTAAAGATACTAGTATAACTAAACGCGCCTTACACAACTATAATATAGAGAGCCTACAGCTTAACGTTACTAGCTAATAAGGGACGTAAGATAATTATACTAGTATACCTAAAACCTGCCTTACTCTAACTAAACCTAGAAAAACCTAGATTAAAACGCAAATAGGGACTAGAAGGAACAGCAATACTAAATACTAGGGTAAAACGTAAGTAAGGAATAGAACAAGAAACAGTATATAGAAAACTAAGGTAATAATAACTAGAGAAACCCTGCATAATATAGAAATTAAGGAACTTAACCTAGAATAAACAGACCTAATTAGAAATTAGACAGATATAGTAAAGTATAGGGAGCATACTATAATAATAGAATAACAACTAACTAAAATAATAACTATAATTATCTAATTAAACTAGGATACGCTGCTTAGGTTAATTAGGAATTGCTGCTAGAACAGGATGCAGACCCTAATTAATACAATACATACTCTAAGCACGTCTAAAGCCTCTCTGTAAATAAAAATAAGTATAACCTAAAATAGAAAGACTAGGGCCTAGACTATAAAAGTAATAGTACTACTAAGTTTAACCTAGTAACCTAGGTACCTCTCCTAATAATTAACTACATCGCAAATTAATACACTAATCCTAGCTAGAAACTAGGAAACTGCTACTACTGCGGAAAAAGATTCCTGTTAGGTAATTAGCTACATAAACACATTAGAAAAGAACATAGACTAGAAGCGGAAATCTACATAGTATAGCTATATACTAATAGTAAATACACCCTATAAACCCCTTAGGCAGCACGCACTAACATAGGATAACGTAATAAGATACTAGTAGTAAAATTAGCAGCCCTACCCCTAATTAATAATCCCTATACCTACTAAAATTAGTACACACTTAGGCTAAAGGCAAGCAGATTAAGAACTAGGAATCTAGTTAAAGTTATACTAGATACTAGTGCTAGTTTAACACTAGGCAGGAAGGCTTTTATTTAGGCAAATTTCCCTATAGCTAAATAGGAGACAATAAAGGAGCCTATAAAATATAAAGGAGTCTTACTAGAAACCTTTTAATACATAGAGTTAGCGTACATTACCTTATATATACTGTCCTAGAGGAATACAAATAAGACAGTCTTTACCTTATAGAGGATTAGGGTATACGTAGTAGAAAACCTAAAGCCTAACCTATTACTAGGAATAGACACCCTAGTTCTATAAAACGTAATTATTAACTTAGACTAGAAACTAATAATCTAACTAGAATACTAAAACGTAACAGCTAAAGTTACGTTATACCTAAAGAACTTAAACCCTACATAATTACACAAAATTACTGCTAAAGAAAGCACCTTAATACTAGCATAAGCAGTAGTACTAGTGCTAATTTATATAGTCTGTCCCCTCTTAAAAGAACATAACTACTTTATAGAGCTAATAGAATAGTAACTGTACTAAGCTAGGATATATAGGGCTTTAATAAACTATAACACTACGCAGGTTATAATGCGCAGTAATAGGCCTAAACTAATCTAAATTTAAAAACAGGCACTACTTAGACACGTAAAACTAAATAAAATTAACGGCATCTACGCAATTAACCCTAGGGACTATAGACTAGTAGCGCTGCTATTACCTAGGGAGATACTATAAGAATTAAAGTTACTAAATAGGGTTATAATCTATAAACCCCCCTATAAAGCTAATATATTAAAATAGGTAATTATAAAATATCTAAGGATTTAGGAAGATAATAGTAGCATAGTTAATCTCCCTACAGAAAGATAAATGCAAATTACGCTAAAAGACAGACACCTTAACGTAAAAATCCTGTCTAAAATTTACTAGGTAGGCCTAAAAGACTAAAAGGTTATAGACAACACGTTTAATAAACTACACTACTAGGGAAAGATAGACTAGGTAACAGAAGGTTTACTGTTTAGGGTACCCGTCTTTATAATATAGAAGAACACGACGACCTATAATAAAAATAGAAACCTAGCTAGGACAGAATAGAAGGGAAGGCTAGTGTTAGATATAAGAGAAGTAAACAGCTAGGTTTTAAAGGACTGTTACCTACTTATAAATTAGAGAGACTTACTTAGCTAGCTCTAAGGCGCTAAGTATATCTCTGTTATTAACAGAAAATCTTACTTCTATTAATTTAAAGTACACCCTAATAATAGATATAAGTATGTTATTAACACCTACTAAGGGTTAGAAGTCCTTAAAGTCTGCGTAATAGGTTTCTGTAATTTAGTCTAACATATCTAGAGATGCAGTAATATAATACTATAAGACCTACTGTTTATAAAAGCCTATATTAATAACTTTATAATTTATAGTACTACTCTCTAAGAATACTTTAACTATCTTAACTAATTCTTTAACTAGATAATAGAAATAAACGTATTAATAGCCCTAGAAAAAGCTTTTATAGGATACCCTTCTGTCTAGCTACTTAGACAGAAGGTAGATTTGTTTAGACTATCTGCAACTAATAAAAGAATCGTAGCACTTAAGAATATTAAGTTTCTAGCTAATATAAAAGATATAGAGATTTATTTAGGGAAGGTAAACTTCCTGTATAAAAAGACACCCTACTTTGCCTAACTTACACGCCTGCTTATTAAATTAAAAATAGAACTGTTAAGATTCGCACCTAAAAAAAAGGGCTAGGCCTAGGATAGGGTAATTACCTACATACTAATCCTAGAACTTAGACTAATTAAATAAGCCTTTAATAATATATAAGCGCAATAGGGAATAGAAATACACACCTATTACTAAAACTATACTAGGCTACTATACATAGATGTAGACGCTTCTAAATAAGTTAGTACAGCTATTATGCTGTACTACGTAAAAGGCAACCTAGAACTAATAATAGCTAATTTAGAGATACTAGAAGGCTTTAAGAATAACAGAATAAGCCCTACTGCCTAGCTTAAAAGGGTTATAGATTGTAAACTAGAAGTAATTAAGCCTATTAGCTTTTCTTTAAAATGCCTCTCTATAGCTAAGAAGAATTACTTACTAACAGAACTTAAACTACTAGGAGTTGCGTAGGTAGTTAAAAAATACTGTTATATAATTAAGTTAGCACCTAAAACGTATATATTAACTAACTACGCAGCCGTAATATTAATTGCTTAGCAGAAACGCCTTACTATAACAGAATTACTTAACATATCTAACTTAAGGATAGTTAACGCTTCTAACTTCTTATAATAGTTTAACCTAGATGTGTAATATAGACCTAGCTAAAATCACATTATTCTAGACGCCCTTAGCTAACTACTGCAGCTACACGTACCTAAAAGCAACCTTACTACAGACGTTCTAAATAACATACCTAACGTTTTTTATACTATGCTTGTTAAAATAAGCCTAGAATATAAGACAGCAATTACTAAAGGCTACAAACTTAACAAGGCCTAGAAAAGAGTACTTAGCGTAATATCTAGGGAAAGAGAGGACAGAGACAACCTAATAAGACTAATAAGAGGCTTAAGATTTATCCTATAGAAGGAATTAATCTACTACTAGAGTAAAGAAGACGGCATAGAACGCCTATGCATACTAGACTTACTTGTTAAAGAAACTTTCTAGGACGCATATAACGCATATTTTTACTAGGGTTTTAAACGCATATATAACTAGATTAAATCCTTATTTTTTATTAGAAACCTAGTAAGAAGACTGTAAACTTATATTGCATATTACCTAGCTTACTTATTAAACTAGATAAAAAGGCACAAGCCCTACAGAACCCTTAAACCTATTAACTAGAAAGGCTGCCCTTTTAAGAACGTTGCTATAGACATTATTATATACTTGCTAGAGATAAAAGAAGGGTATAACGCCCTATTAATAAGAACATACGTTAAGTTAAAGATAATTAGTCTAATACCTAGGCGTTATAATTAGACTTTAGGATAATAGGCTGTAGCAACTAATTAGCAGAATAACGTTATAGGATAGGGCTACTAACAAGGGATAATCTTAGATAGAGATTCTAAGTTTGTTTCTAGCTTACTTAACTAACAGTTCTAAATAATAGGCACGAAATTTCTGTCTACAGCAGCATACTACCCTAAGACAGATAGATTAAGCAAATAAACAAATTAAACAGTAGTAATAGCTTTAAGATTCTTTATAACTAGAAACAAAGACCTAGATTAGACTAAAGCCCTGCTAGATATATAGTTTGTTATAAATATAAGTTAGAACGCATCTATAGGCGTTACACTACTAGAATACGTGCTAGGTTTTAATCCCTATAATAGTTTTAATTTGCTAAACGCTAGATATAAGATTAAGGAAGAGGACTATAAGATACTGCGACTCTACTACAGAGACGTAGCAGAGGAAGCTGTTACTTTTACATAAGTAGCGCAGAAAAGCTATTATAACTAGAAACACGTCTAGATTAAGCTTAAACCTAGAGACTAGGCCTTCTTATAATTATACTACGGATACAAAATATAGGGCTATCTAAATTAGAAGCTTAATAAATAATAAAATAGACCTGTCTAGATTCTTAAAAAAATTAGCAAGAATGCCTTCTAGATTAAGGTACTAGAAGGCATAAGAATCTATAACGTTATTAACGCGCAGCAACTTAAACTAATGCTAGAGCAGGAAGACCCCTATTATAGACCTTTTCCCCCCTGCCTAGAAGAAGTTGTCCCTAAGCGCGCCCTAAATAAACTAGAAGTTATTAACTATATAGTAAAATGTAGGGTTAATACCTATATAGGACTTTTTAATTACCTAGTACAGTAGGTAAATTACAGCGCAGCACATAATAAATAGCTCTCTTTAATAGAAATAAGGCTAGTAGCAAAGGAGTTAAGGGAAGATTTTAATAACTGCTTTCTACTAACAGAACAGGAATTAAGATAATAAAGGAAAGTCTAGACAGCTAAGATTACTAAAATTATAAAGGACAGATAACTACGCAGCCTAACACTAGAGCTATAGAATAACAGAGATAATAAAGGAATACTAAGGCAAGAGGAGGACACTTCTAGCAAAAATTCTAGGACCCTATTACCCCCCTAGAGATAAAAGAATCTAAGGCTTATAGATAGGCTTAACGTAAGGAACCTCTGTTTATAGTATAATAAGAGCCTAGATGCAGAATTATAATAAAGAATATAACTACTACTAGTAACTACTAAGGACTATACACTGCAAACAGCACTATTTAAGCCTCTACAGACGCAACTAGGTTAATTCCTCTAATTAAGGAATTAAAGACTTAAACCTTAAATACTACCTTTAATTTCCCTAGGCGTTATAGGACGGATATCCTACTTTAGAACAGACACTACTTAAATAAACAGAAAACCCTAGAAAAAACACAGCTATATATACCTTTTATATTATCTATAAAAATATAAGATATTTCCTACTAGTAATTATAAAATAATCTATTTTTATTTTGCACCTATAGAAAGGTTACACTTACCTTTACTACCTCTTGCAAGTAAACGTCTCTCTTACCTTTACCTCTGCAAAAATCGCGCAATATCTAGAATAACCTAACAAACTTTTTACTACTACTATAATAATAACCTTTCTATATTAACTACAGAAAATTAAGTACGCAAATAACATAGTAGAAGTCTCTAATACCTAGGAGACTTACTTAAGAACCCGCAAATAAGATTAGCTAGACGAAATAATAGACATAAGCAGCGCATCCTTACAAAGCTCTAAAAGTAATACTAAATCTAATATTACTAAGAACTAGGATAATAACCTAGGTACTAAACAGACCTAAGGCAAGGACTAGACTACTAAGCGCCTATATTACGAAGATACCTTACCTACAGACGGAGACATAGATAAAGAATTAGACCTAGAGGCTAGAAGATAAATATTAACTAAGGTAAGGCTATAACAAGAGCTATAAACACTAAGTGTAAAGCTTAGTATAATCTTTTACTTCTAAGAAACTGCCTTAAACTAGCTAGAACTAAAGAAACATACTAAGATTTATAGATATCTTACTAAAACAAGGAACGCACTCTTAGACTTTATTACTACTATATAGTTTAATATTAAGCGCATAAACACTAAATATTAGCTAAAACTTAACACCTAAGTATACTGCGCGCTTACTAATGCGCTAAATAACTAGTCCTACTGTAAATAAAAACTAGAACTGCTAAACAAGTTAACCTTATAGGTAATAACTAGTAAAATGCTAGACGTAGGATATAGGTATAAGATACACTAACTATAATATAGATAATAGGTTAA
Source organism: Pleomassaria siparia CBS 279.74 (assembly GCA_010093715.1). Lineage (NCBI taxonomy): Eukaryota > Fungi > Ascomycota > Dothideomycetes > Pleosporales > Pleomassariaceae > Pleomassaria > Pleomassaria siparia. The sequence continues at coordinate 154,645 of MU005793.1, forward strand.
GGACAGAACTATATTATAACTACGCTGCACAGATCTAGCAGAAACTAGTGTAAATACTACTACTAGAACCCTATACTACCTAGGATTAGAAGTTACCTCTACTAAAATTAAGTTAGTACTAAACCTACTCTAGTTACAAGGATAGGAGTGCTTACCCCCCTAGGATAGAGAGGAAGGACACATATTACTAAAGGTAAATTAGGAATAGGAACCTAAAGATACTATAATAAAGCTAGCAGATACCTAATAAACTTCCTAGAAGCTAACAGAACTTATAATAACTAAGCAAACGCATAATAAACCCTATATACTAATAGAACTTAGGGATGTGCTAATAGAGTAACTATAAGATAACCTACAGACCCTAACAGGAACTAGAAACACTCTAACTAGCAATTATTAAAATAATAAAGAAACTAAGAAACATATAGCAACAGATAATAAAGAACTAACTAATAACTTAAGTAATACCCTCCTAGACATAAGTATAATCTGCATTAGTAATAAGGCTGCCTAATAGTTTAAAAAATATAAGCAAAGCATAAATATATTTTATATAGTCTCTAAAGACTTAACTATAGCTAAGCCTAAGACTAAGTTACACACCCTAGTATCTAATAAACACTAAACCCCTCTAATAGCTACCCTAATTATAGGAAACTAGAAAGCAGCCTAGGCATGCCTATGCGCTTACGCTAGCAGTTTTAGAGCTAGCTTTACAGCCTATATACTAGGTACTATATTAACATGCTTTGCGTGCAAAACTAGTAGAAAGTCTAAAAAAGGGAAGGATATAGAGATAAACATAGACTTTGCCCTCCTAGACCCTATCTAGGTCCTATAACTAGCGGACTAATATTATATAAATAAAAAGAGAGTAGTATAAGTTAGCGTAGAATATGCAGCTAGACGGCTTACCTATAACGTCCTAGTGCGCACTAGAATTAAAATTATACCTAAATAGTAATTTTTTAGACATCCTTTCTGTTTAGGCTAAAATAAAGAAATTAACTACTACACGGATAAAGCCCTATAAGACTAGGGACTAAAATTAGACAGATACGCCAGAATAAATAGACAGGTAGCTAATCCCTTTAATATATACAACATATACGTCTAAGGAATATAGAACCCTATTAATAAATATACTAACCTATAGAAAATACTAAAAGGACTAAAATAACTACCTAAAACGCTACTAGTACCTAGAGATACTATAATAAAACTAATAGAGCTAATATTCCTCTAGATAGAACATCTCCTATCCTTCCTAAAATACGCTCTCCTAGTAGAAGAACCCTAAATAGTAAAGAGACCTTACTTTAATAAAATTAAATAAACTAAGGACGTAAATAGACTAGGCGATAAACTATAACTAGACTTATAACTAGGAAAGTTCTACTATAATAAGAATAGCTAGGACTATAGGCACTACATAGAAGCCCTAGAGAAAATAGAAGACCTAAAAGAGATAATACTTATCTAGACAGACGCCCTAAAGCTTAAAGAATATTAGCCTAAAAACATAAAGCATTTCTAGTTAACTACCCTTAATATAATTACTAAAAGGCTTACCCTAACTAAACTAGGACTAGAACTAGAGGAAATAGATAAGTTTAAGGACATAATAGAAACTATTAAACTCTTAATTAACTTTATAGAACGCTAACTTCTTAAGGCACTTATAAAAAAGCATAAACTAGAAGTAGGCTAGGCTATATTTAACATAAGTAGCAAGGATAAGGCAGGGACGTAAAATTACTACTAGGAAGGAAGACAGGGACCTGAAATTACTACTAGGAAGGAAGAAGTATGCAACTAGAGATAGTTTGAATTTAATTTAATATTTTGCAACAGGAGGAAGGAATTTCTATTTTTCTTAACTAGGAGGGGGGCAGTCTATTACATGACAAGCCTTAGCAGGTATAGGCCCCCCGCCCTAGTATAAGGAGGAGCCTTTAGATAGCTATTAGAGTTAGCTATATACACACATTTATATATTAACGTGCCCTTAAGTATGTTAGCTTACAGTCTGTGTATATAGTTAGGATCTTTAACGGAATATTATTAGCTGTGCAGTAACGAAAATGTATTCTTTATTAACCTAAAAGATAATAAACGAGTCTTTAGAGGTTATAAAGGGCTTGCTAAGATTATTAAGATATATTAGTAGTAAGAGAGGGGCGACTCTTATAGAGGGTGTTACATAATAAGCTTAGCGTAGCAGGCACGGCCCTACCCCTAGTATAAGTATAAAGGATCTAGATAGCTAGAGTAGTTAGCTAAATACACACATTTATATAATTAACGTGCCCTTAGTATATTAGCTTATAAATTAGTAGCTAAGTAATAGTATAACTATTACCCTCCTACTAGCTACCTATTTATCCTTCTTATTTTGCCTTCTTAACTAAATCTAGCTAAGATCCTATAACTGTTAAATAATTAGTTACTAATAAACTATAAAATTAAAAATATAAGACCTAACGCCTAATAGATAGCTTAGTAGTAGGTCTAGACGCTAAAACTAGTATCTAACTAGCTGCCTAGAAACTAAGGTAGTTAGAAACTATCTAAAGACTAAATAAGCGTATCTAGTTAAAATAGAAAAGGAAAGCAAAGATATAACTATATTCTCTTACTATAATAAAATAGTTATAATAAGAAACTCCTAGGGTATTTACTACGTAAGAGGATTACACCTTAACTGCATACATTTACTAAGAATATATTTTACTAGCATAATTAAGCTAAAACCTTAGTTAAGACTACTAAAAAACGTTATTAATTAGTTACTAGATAACTAAGGAAGCTATAAAAGCCTAGGCTACTATATACTAGTATAAATACTCCCTTCTAGTTTAACTAACTACGCCCCCCCTAAGGGAGGTTAGTATTACTATATTTAGAAGTTCTAATAAATTACTACCCTAGTTAGAACCCTAATAAACTAGTATTAAAAAAATACTAGAAATAACACCTAAAGAACCTAAATTATATAAGACATATTAAGACCTAAAAGATATATAAACTCTAACCTACTAGCCCTACTATCTAGTATCCTAACTAGAATAGCAAAACTATAGTTTAAATCTATAATAACCTAACTCCTATTACTAAAAGAAGCATCTATCTAAGCTATAAACGTTATTACCTACGTTTACAGCTTCTAATAATACGCTAACTTAATACTAGAATACCTCCTTAAACTTACTAAAGCTATTTTAGAACTATATTAGCCCCCTCCTAAACTTATATACTACATCCTTAAGATTAACCCTTACCTAATAACTATTAACCCCTCTACCCTATAACTATAATCTAGACGTAGTATTCTAGCCTTTAAAAAAGACGCTATAAAAGAATACCTACTAAACTAGAACGCTCTAGTGCAGGGAACCTAATTAGCTAGCGCAGAAGTTAGGAGGGAAAATATTAAATTTAAAAAGCTTACTTAAGAATTTAGTAATAGCTAACGTTACTAAACCTAGCTATAAAGATAATAACTACTACTAGCTCCTAGCCCTATAATCCTAAACTAACTAGCTAAAGAACCTTAGTAACTAGAAGACACTACGTTATAAATATTACTAGACCTAACTAGCCTACTTAATAGTTTATTAGAACTACTAGTTACTTCTTTTTAACCTAGCTAAGTTATCCCCTAATTCCTACTAATTATATAGAAACCTACCTTTACTCCTCTTAACCTAAATTATACTTAACTGTCTATAACAGCAAAATAAAACAAATAAAAATATAATAAGAAAAAGAAAGAGCATAGACTCTAGATAGAAATAATAACTAAAATAATATCTTTATTTAAAGATAAAGAACGTTTAATAGATATAGAGTACTCTAATTAACTAAGAGACACTTATATAATAGAACTACTATCCTCTAGTAAGAGCTATTTTTTATAAGCTATCCTAAAGCTATAGGACTCCTACTAATAATTAACTATACTAGGAAACTTTAAAGACGCCTTAGATTCTAATTATAGATTTGTCCTAGAGAGTGGAGCTTCTAACAACCTTTTTAGAGACTAGGCACTATCTAACTAACCTAAGTACTAAAGAGAAGGCAGCTTAGATATAGTTGCCTAAGAATAAGCTCTAATTCTACCTATAGCCCCTACTAATTACTTAAGCTAGAGATAAATAAGATAAGACTCCTTTAGGCTGTTAAATAAACTAGTAGCGCTACACCTAGCAGGACTACTAACTATAAAGAAAATAGGATAGGGCGCTTTTAGCTACTAAAATAAAGTACTACTCCTACTAACTATGCTACCCTTATAGGAGCCTTTAAAGCTGCTAAGATAATAAACTTATAACTAGTATAAAATATATAACCCTAGCATTCTAGCTTTTACTTAAGTATAAGATAAAGTACTTATATAGATATTTAAAAAAATAAGTAAGAACCTTAAGTAAGTTATATAGAATATAGTAAGCTGCTTAAGATTAAGAAATAGACCTAATAAAGACTTCTAAAGACAGATAGTACTACTAATCTAATAGGAACTATAAACTAGAAATACATTATAAGCCTATTTAGCTAACCTAGACTACTATATATTAGAAGGAAGAGGCTAGAGCTAAGCCTAGCTACCCTATCTTCTACTACGTAATTAACGTTATTAAGGACATACCCTTTTATAAGAAGGACAGCTACTATACTTACAGGACTATAGAAACTTTAAGTATAAAAGGTAAACCCCCTACTATTATAATACCCTACTCTAGGATTTTAACGCAACCTTTAGATATAACTAAGAATAATACCTAACGTACTCTTATAGTAACTAATATAAACTTACTCTAAAAAAAGCTTAGGTAGCTAAAGATATTAGCGTTGTGCGCAGAATAGAAGATATACTAAAGTTCTCCCCTAAGACTATAGGATTTTTTTAGCCTAACATGTTATAAACTAAACACCCTAAAAATACTATTAAAATTTTAGGAAAAACTAACTACTAGAACGTTAGAGACTTTATTAACGCTGCTAAGAGAGCTGTTTATATAAAGATAATGCCTATTTATATTATCTAGAATAATTTGCACATGTGTCTAAAAGGAATTAGGATAATATAGTTTTAATCCTATCTTACCTCCTAATAGAAGAAAGAAGTCCTTGCTAGAGAAGTAATTAATAACTAGAAAGAAAAGCTAATATACAGATTTAAAATAAAGCTACATAACGTAATAAAAAAACTATAAACTAAATAGTTTAGCCTATAAGATATTTTAAATAAGCGTCCTATTATAGACTAGTTTCTAAGCATAGTCTAACTTATATAGGACGCTAGTTATAATTATAAAAATCCCTTACTCTACGTCTTTTAGGCGTAGAACTTACTTAATCCTAAGATATAGATTATAATAATACTACTAGTACTTAGAACTACTAGTATAGATAACTTTATAAGATTACTTAAGAAACGCATACCTAACTTAGAAGATACCTTTAAATTAATATTTTATAACTATAAGTATCCCCTAGATAACAGATATTAGTTTAATTAATTAAAACCTGCCCTAGTATAGAATAGCAAGTTATAGACCTAACGTTACTATCCTAAAATAGGTAATATAAAACAGCTATATTAAAACTAAACGTAACTATTACCCCTATATCCTAATATAAAATAGTAGTACCTAAATAGAAATAAGACGTAGAAGAAGGAATAATACTAATAAAAATAAAGCAGCTATAACTAACTAGGAAAGCTAGCTATATACCTAAGATAGAAGTAATAATTCTAAAAGGGAGATAGCTAAAGGAATAGCAGATACGCTAGGGTCTAGGGAGCGTACTACGCTAAAAACTAAGAAGAGTATAGCTAGCAGCTAGCCTATAATTAAAACAACACCTTATAATATATAGGATAGACTAATCTAGAACTAGAATAATATAAGTATATATAGTGTCTTAGGTATAAAGAAGACTATAGAAATAATCCTTATAAACTCCTATTTAAGGACACAGGTTATAACCCTAAAACTAGAGAATGCTAGAAAGAAAAAGAGAATAATAACTTAACTAAATTTAATCTATCTATATAGGCACCTTAGCTAATAATTAATTATCGCGTATAGTGCTTATGCTTATCTAATCTGCGCGCTAGTCTAGGCAAGCTTAATAGCTTACTAAGGTTAGGTAACTATCTAAAGCTTACCTAATAGTTTATAATCCTATAGATCTTTAGATAGACGTTCTTCTACTCTAATAGAGCAGTATATAATCTTATTTATTATATAGTATTAGTATAAAGGGATTTACAGTAGCAAGCTAATTTAAAGAAATAATAAGACTAAATTCTAAGGAACTAGAGAGTTGCTAGTTCTAAGCTATCTATATAGCCTCTAATTACATAATTCCTAGTTACGTAGCTAACGTAACCCTAGTACTACGCTAGGTGTTCGCTAGCCTCTCTTATAATTAGATAGTTACTAATTAATACTCTTTTATAACTTAATTATATAAACGTACTTTCCTAGCTTAATTCTACCTCTATAGTTATAAGCCTAGCGCTTTAAGAATATAGATAGTTTCTCTCTATGCAACTTAAAGAGCTAGAAAAGTTTATTTAGCTACTCTAAATCTTACTTTTTTAACTACTAAAATTTTTTCTTAATAAAGCTTTACACTACCCCCTCCCTCCTAATAACGCTTCTAAACTACATCTACTATAATCTAGTAATCCCTTAACTATAACTAAAGCACTTCTAGTTAGTAAAACGCAGCTCTATAATTATTCTAGCTAGCTATACTAGTTTATAGAGCTCTAATTCTATATAACGTAAAAGGGAATTTAGAATTAGATTAATCCTAAAGAAAAAGATGCTAAACTATTTATAGGGATAGTTTCTAATTATCTAGAGCTTCTAGCTAGTAATGTAAAAGTAGAAGAGAAGGATAGATATACTAGGGTGCTCTAGGAGTACTAAGCTCTATTGCGCGAGCATATAAACAACATAGTACTCTACTAGTAACTATTAAACTAGATTAATATAATAGTAGACTATAAGATCCTACGCCTAGTAATAATAGAAATAGTTAAGTAGAATAAGATAACTCTTTAAGCGCTTATCTAATATCTCTAGGCAGAGCTTACTCCTATAAATATAAGCTCTAAAAATGTTATTTAAGCGTAGTATTATACGCACCTTAATCTTACAAAACGCGGCATAGTAGATCTAATAACCTAGTATTATAAGTAGAGTAACCTCTATTAGAAGGTAAAAAATTATAAACTTAAAGACGTTAAGGGGCAGCTTACAGTTAAAGATTTTCTAAATACGTTAGCAGTAAAGATCGCACTAGAATAGGTATAAAGGCAGCTTTAGTAGATTATTTACAACTTAGTATTTAGAGGAATAAGCTCCCTACTAATAATTATTTAGTTTAGTAAAGTTTTTTTACTGCTTCTTTAGAATTAAGAAGTCTAAACGCTAGCTAGAAACCTAGAGATCTTTATAACTTTTAGAGAGAGCTTAGTAAAATAGCTAAATACTTAGCTATAAAGAGTAGAAAAGAAGCTAAGCTTAGTAAAACTAAATAAGTGCCCTTACTATACTACCTAGATCTATTTATAGCCTGCTAATAACTATAGAATGCTTAAGTTAGCTATAACTAGGGGCCTATTTTAATTAGATAATTACTAGAAGAAGGTAATTCTTGCTAGGCTTACTAAGCTAAAGTACGCTGCGCTCTAGACCGCGCTTAGTAAGAAGGGCTAAAGCGCTCTAGTAAATAATAATTAGAAAAGATTAGAATTCCCTAGTAGTATTACTGCAGCTCTTATTAACCTAATACTCTTAATAGAAGACACTATAAGATTAGGGGTGTACTCTATAATAGATTTTAACGCTTACCTGCTCTCTAAGAGTACTATACTAGATAATAGAGCTATAATCTATCTTATTAATAGCATAAATCTACTTATCCCTAGATTATTTAAAAAGGCTTAAGGCATAAAGTGTGTTAAGGCTAGTACGTAAGCCTTTCTAATTATAGGAATAGGTACTTACGTTATTAAAGGAGTGTTCTATAGATTTAAGGGACCTAAGTTAGAAGATCTTACGCTTATAGACGTTGCTATAGTAGAAGGATTCTATATTAATATTATTTTAGAAGCTTATCTTTAGTAGAAGGGTGTATAGTACTTAGGTTTAGATAATATAATGCGCGTAGGGAGCTTAGGATTAAGTGTTATACTTATTACTCTATTACGTAAACATAACCTTACCTTTATTAAATATAAGCCTCTTACCTTTTATCTATTATTTATAAGCGTAATCCCCTTACGTAATAAATAATAATTATAGATAACTTACCTGCGTAAGGACTTAGAGGATCTATAGTATATAAGAGTAGGCTACCTTAGTCTATAAGCTTTATAAGTACTTATTAAAAAAGCTAGGAATATTTAGATTAAAGAAACCCTAAGAAATTAATACAAGCATTGCGCTATAACTTATGCAAAGCAAGTAATCTCTTAAAGACTAAAAGAGAGATTACCTTAACTATATTAGAGAGTTGCGTAGGATCTTTTTAACATGCCTGCAGGGATAATAAGGGAATAGTAGATCTTTCTACTTAAAGAAGAATATAGTAGGAAGATCTATATAAGGAATCTCTAAATAAAATTGCTTTTAGAAATTATATAAAATGTAGAAAGATTCTAGAGCTTTATATAGGTAAGATATAAGCTTAGAATTATTAAAGTTAGATAAGATAATAATACTATAACGCTCCCTTAGTATAAAAAATCTAACTACTAGAATTAGGTAGAAGATTATAGTATAGAGATTAAAAGCTCTTCCCTATATACTTATAAACCTAATAGTAGAGCTAAGAGAGCAGGGTAAGAGATAATTACAAAGGCTATAAAGATGCAGATTAGCGTAAATTTACCTAAGAAGCTCTAGCTAGAGGTAGTTAACGTAGTAGTATAGATCTATAATATAAGTCTATTACACGCTTATAATATAAGATTACTAAATAAGGTATTAGATAAGTAGTATTACTAATATTTTTAATAGTATAAGCTAGAGTATATAAGAAGTGCTATAGCTAATCTATAGCTAGATTAGAGTAGCATATATACGTATAGATGTTACGCCTACCCTTTAAATAGGGAGCGCGCAGCTAGACGTAATAAATAGAGATTTAAGATTACTCTAAGGGGACATATTAGATATTTAGTTAGATATAAAGCTTCTAATCTATACTAAGTATAGATCCTAGCGCTTAATTAAGTAATTATAACACGTAATATAATATTTAATAAGACCTGCTTCTATAAGAAGAAGGATAAAGAGCTATTTAAGAAAGAAGCGCTTAGAATTATTTATATACTTAAACTAGATAATATTAGAGATCTAGGCGAAGCTTTTAAGCTAGTGCCTATATAGTCGCATAAGCGAACAAGCACTATAGATCTTCTAATATACTCTAGGCAAGAGCCTAGGGTTACTATTTCTAAAGATACTAAGCGTTAGGCTAGCTAGCTAGATAATATAGTAGAATAGGAAGTAACAGCTGCGTAAGTAATAAGCCTAGCTAGCACGTTATAAAGAACTTACGTAGAGCTAAGAAAATATTACATAGGGCTTCTATTACTAAAAGGGACTCCTAAGCTAGAAGTCCCTAGTAAAGCTAGCCCTACTATAGTAGAACTAAATAATTAACTAGGTAATTCTTAGGAAGTGCACTTAACTAAAGAAGCAGATTTGCTGTAATTATAGGAAATAATTTCTAATAAGCAGGATTATCCTAACTCTACCCCTACTGCTTAACCTAAGCTTATAACTTCTAAAGCGTTAGATAAAGTAGATAAAATAATACCTACTAAGCGTACTTATTAAAGAAAGATTTATAGTCCTACTACTTGCGTAAGCTAGAGGACTTACAGAAAGGACCCTAATAATAAGCTTAGGGGTAAAGGAGGTAAAGGAGTATATACTCTTATAATTATAGATATAAAGATTCTTAAGTTTATAAAAACTTACTTCTAGGGAGACTATTCCTACCTATAGAGTAAGGAGCTTATAATAATGCACGCTGTTATAGCTACTACTCTATACACAAAACTAGTATAAAAATTAGAGGCTTAAGTTTATATTAGTAAGCTTCTAAAAGCGTTAATAAAGTAGAGGAATCTCTAGGCGTATCTATATATAAAGCTCTTTATAGAGGCAGCTATAAAGGAGATCTAAACTTATTTAAAGAAGAGAACGTAGCAGGTAGTTAATTAATAGGATAACTAGCAGCTACTCCTGCTTAAGTAGGTATTTACTTATAAAACTAACAAAGATAGTTTCTTCCTTAAATATAAAGCTTAACTTATAGCTTAAGGAGATCTCTAAGTAGTTAACTTACTACAGTTAACATACGCTGTAACGCTTACTACTTAGTCCTTTAGGACAGTAATTATAATTATAGCAGAATTTAACATAGAGATCTACTAATTTAATATTATTAGAGCTTTTCTAAATACCTAACTAGGAGATAACGTAGTAGTTATTTACTAGCTCCTAGATAGATTTAAATAAGCTAGTAAGGCTCTAAGGCTTAAATAAGCTTTATATAGGTTACGTAACTTACTACTTCTTTAGTATTATAAGTTCTTAAGAACACTTTAGAAGCTTAGGCTTACTATATTAAAAGAGGAGCCCTACTTATTCTTTAATATAAAATAACGTTTCCTAGTACTCTTCTATATAGACAACATTTTGCTTATATATTATAAGAATAATAAAAGAGAAGCTCTAGTAATCTTAGAAGGTATCTAGTTAATATACAAGCTTAATAATAGAGGAGCTGTATAGTAGTTTCTAGGGATTAAGGTAATTAGAGATAGGCTATCTTAAATAATTACGTTAGTCTATAATACGTATATTAAGAAGGTTACGTTAAAATTGGCTCTAATAGACTTAGGAAGCTTTCCTAAGACACCCTTAGGATTAATTAAGCTTCTAAAGAACACTAGCAAAGCGTCTAAACAGGAAATTAAGGCATATTAGGAACGCGTTAGATTAGTGCTGTATACTATAATAATGCTTAGGCTAGATATTACGTATACTATATTAAAGCTCTTATATTTTCTTACTAACCTATTAAAGGCTTATAAAGAAGTAGTTAATTAGGTAATTATCTATCTTTATTATATATAATTTAAAGGGATAAGATATAGTAGGAAATATAATACAGAGCTTATAATATATAGTAATACTATCTATACTCTGTACAGGCATGATTATGTAACCTGATTACGTAACCTAATCACGTAACTACCTAGTGCTGAGTCAGCCTTAGCACTAGAAGTTACCCCTTACCTTACCTTTGTATATAGATAACACACGAATCTAAATATACTTAAATCTTTATACTGTTTTGCTTTTACTATAATATATTACAAGATCCTATCTACTTGCTACGTGCAGAGATAGCCTATTTAATACTAATTAGTAGTTAAATAAACTACAAATTAGTAAGAGTAGAAGACAGAGTTATACTAGGAGCGTAATTAGCGTATAGTCCTCTGTTCTATACCTACCTTAAAATAAGACAAGACAGAGTTATACTAGGAGCGTAATTAGCGTACAGTCCCCTGTTTCTATCCTATTCTAAAAGAGGAGATTACTTTATTTCCATACAGAAGAGAAGAAGATAGTGTGCTAAACACACCTAATAATTTGCCGTATAAATAAGGCGGCAACTAACTAACAAACAGAATAGCAGATTTACCTTCCTTACTATCCTACTCTAGGGAATAATCTATATCCTAGAACTAACCCTATGCAAACTAATCCTCTTAGCTAGAAGACTTATATAAAGAAATAGCTAGAATCCTTATAATTAGCATTAGAATACTAAGAAAGTATATAGATTTAGAACACTAGAAAGATAAGATTAAACTAGGGGAAAACACCTTAAAGGAGGAACTTAATAGATATGCTAGACTCCTCTTAGCAGAATACTATACGTTACTAACTAAAGGACGCGCTCTAGCTAGGAGCCTAAAGGATAACTTTAAAGGCTAGTAACTAACTTACTTTAAAGGCATTAACTGTGTAATCTGCAAAGCCTTTATAGATACCCTAAATACTAGAGGTCTATAGCTACTCCTAGGACCTCCTAACACTATAGGTAATAAACTATATAAAATTACTAACAGAAAGTATAGTAGTATAGAAAATCTAGGAGAAGCACCTACTCCTGCTCTCCCCTTCTAGCTAGGACCTTTATATAAGGAGCCTACTAAGGCAGCATAGGCCTTATAACTACTCCCTCTAGGTCCTAGACTATCTTTACTTAGATAACCCTTATAAAGGCCCTTAAGGATTAAACTATTTAGTAAGTTTATATAAACCCTATAAACTCTATACTATATAGTAGATAAGGAAAGATTTCTAAGCTAAGGCTATAGAGAGGATCTATAGAATGCGTACCTACTACTGCGTCTATACCCTGCAAGGGCATTAACTCTATATAAGACTATAGATCCTAAGACTAGAATAGACAAGCTTATCTAGTTCTAGAAGCTATAGGATAAGAGAAATAACTACACTAGAAGGCTATATAATATCTTAGGGGATAAAGCAAAGTTATTTATAAAATTATACACATCCTTAGATATTTCTAAGGTAATATAGTAGGAAGTATTCCCTAATATCCTAGAGAACTATGCAAGTGCTTTCTACCTACATAGTATAGAACCTAGACTAAATTAGAAATAATTATATAATTATATTAATGTTTACTTTAATATAAATATTAACTATAACTAGTACTACACAGACTAGACAGGAGCTACCTTTGCATAGTATAAGCAGGAGAACCTAAATAAGACCCTACATAAAGTTCTAGAGATTCTTATTAATAAAATCTCCCTTACCTAAAGAGCTCTAGGTAGAAACTTTAAGGGAGAAGTGCTTCTTTACACAGCTGTTATATAGGCCTGCAGAGGATACCTAGACCTAGAACTAGCATTATTCTATATTAAGGCTACGTGCAAAGGCCTATTTACTAATCTAAGGGCTGCTCTCTAGGTTACCCTAGATAGATAATTAAGCTAGTTTATCTAGGAGGAAGCAGATGCGTACTATATAGACTGTAGATATAGCTCCTTCTATATAAGGAATAATAGTAATAGAGGAAGATTATTTAGCTACTTCCCTATACGCGCATAAAGTTCTTAGTTGCGTAGAAGGCCCTTTATATGCAGCTAATTTAAAGGCAAAGGAGTAAGGAAGCAGAAATGTTTTATCTATTATAAGGAAGGCTGCTAGTTAACTAACTATCCCCCCTCTAAGAGATCCTGTGTAAGGCAGTAATATATTACTGCGTACAAAGATCTGCATAAAGAAACGCTAACACACACATTTATTACAGCGCATATTATAGATTTTAAAGAGAGAGATAGTAATAAAGAGGCTGTGTATAGTAAGGAGGAAGAGATAGATTAAGATAAGGATAAGGAAGATAAAGAAGCTGTTTACTTTCTTACCTCTGCCTCCTACTTACACTGCACGACAGGGGAAGACATCTACAGTATAGAACCTACTATCTAGGCAGATTAATTTATCCTAGAAGACAGGTACTATATAGTATACTAGGGTAAACTTTAGGACACTAGAGCAGTACGCATCTCTACTATAGGGAAGGCCTAAGTAGAAGCCTACCTAAGGGAGAACCCCTGTGCAAATATTAACTAGACCCTAAATAATAATAATATAAGCTTTAGAGGCTAAAACCTAGCTAAATTACTTAGCACTATATAGAAAGAGAATAAGCTTAGCATAGTTACATACTATATCTTAGACACCCCTATACCCTTTCTACTATTACTAGTAGATGCAGACAGGCTTAGAGCATACTTTAATAATGTTCTAAACCTAATTATACGCAGTAATAACTTAGTAATTCTAGTTATATAGAAGTAGGGGCACCTATTTTTTAATTATAGCTAGGTAGATGCTATGTTATTCTTTACAGAAACTAAACTCTAAAGATTACACAGAAGATTTAGACACCTGCGTACAGAGAGACTCTATAAAATGCTTACCTAAGCAGGATATAATATAGATGCCTCTATCCTAAATAAGATTTAGAAGTTCTGCTACTTTTGCTAGCTGTACAGAACTGCCCTAAGCTGCTTTAAGTTTACTATTAAAGATAATACTTACTTTAACTATAAAATTATTATTAATGTTGTATAGATTAGGGATAAAGATATACTGCATATTATTAATATAGATACCTCCTTTTAGGCTACTACCTTCCTAAAGTCTCTCTCCGCATAATATACCTAGGAAGCCCTTTATAAATGCTAGATTAATATATACTAAGGGCCCCTAGACTATATTATATATAACCTAGGAATAAACTTTACCTTAAAAGACTTTTATAACTATGCAAGGATAATAGGTATATACTACTGCTAGATACCTATAGAGGCATATTAGGCAGTAGGTAAGATTAAACGTACGCACGCACCTCTTAGGCGCATTTTTAATATCCTTAAAGCTAAAATTAGATCCTATATAGATAATAAAGACATCCTGTAGATAGTAGTAAAGGTACTAAATAACACTATAGGCCTGCATAGAATTATTCCTACACTCCTTATATTTAGTACCTACCTAAGGATTAACTAGGATTTACCTCCCTCTCCTAATATTATAGTAAGGGCAAATACTATATAGAAAGCTATAAGGATAATCTAAAGTAAGAAAGTAAAGGGAGAAGTTAACTATGTAATTAACACCTAGAATAGCCCTACTTTATATAAAGTCCTAGGACTACTACTTAGCATAGAAGTACTTACTTAGAGAGAAAATAAGGGATAGATAGGTCTATATAGAATCTATAGCATAGATAAAAGGAATATAATAATCCTCCTTCTAAATAGGCTACTTACTCTGCGTTGTACGCAGGTTAAGCCCTATTACTATATAAAGCCTAAGACCCTGCACGAGCCTTAAACTAAGGCCCTAATATTAGATTCTAATCCTAATAAACCTATCCCTGTACTAGTTAACCTAGTATTGCTAAGGAGGAGGGGAAGACCTAGAAAGGTTGTATAAGAGGAAGCTATTAAACTAGCGCTTCTAAGGAGAAGAGAAAGGCCTAGGAAGGCCGTATAGGGGCCTATTACTAATGCCCTCCTTACCTAGAAGGAAGAGGAGGACTATTAGCTTACCCTAAAGCTAAGAAGAGATAGAGTTATTATAACTGCTAGAGCACCCTTTAAAGAATTAGACTATATAGAGATAGAAGCTCTTATTACTAATAGCACCTTCTAAGTACTCTCTTATAACCCTTATAAGCACATAGAAAGGATCTTTAATCTCTACCTTATATAAAAAGTTAAGGGCAAGTCTATATAGCTGTATAAAAAGTTAAGGCTTATATTAGCAGGCTATTTAGATGCAGAGAAGGAAGAGATCCTTACCTAATTACTAACTATCTAGAGAATAAGTTAGCGCCTCCTGTTAGTAATTAGTGTAAGCCTAATAGCTTTATATAGAATGCAATGTAAACTAAGAGACATTATATAGGCCTATATATAGTCTACTAACAAGCTATTACGTACGCTATACGCAAAGCTACTAAAGGAGTTAAGGGATAAGTTTCCTTTAGATATAATCCTTAAAATTATATAACTCTTATATAGTACTGCAGAATTAGGCTTATACTAGTTTAAAACATACTATAACTATTATAAGAATAAGCTAAGGATACGTGTCTCTTTATATAACCCTTACCTATTAATTATAGAGGAAGAAGAAAACCCCTTTAGTATTACTAGCCTGTAAACTAATAATACTCTTAGTGTTATAACCCTAGATTTTTTGCACAGAGAGGAGGAGGAACTACACAGAGTAACTCTCTATGCAAAACCTAAGACTATCCTATCTAGGGACTAACCTTTAGAGTTTAATAGTAGGAAAATTACGTATAGTAATAGAAGGATATCCCTATAATAAAAGGGATAAGCTAAACATCTCTATATAGTAGATTCTATAGCAGAGGATACTGCTTAGAAGTATATAGAGCAGCGCGCACAAGGCGCGTATATTACCTTAGTTTGTTAACCTAAGGTAGTATTTAATCTATTAGTTGCTGCATAGATAACTGCCCTATCTCCTAAGGATATTAAGGCACTTAATACACGCATTACCTAGTAAATAGATTACTAAATAAGAGGAATTACATTTATACTAATCTAGCTAGATTATATAAAGCTCTTTATCTTTATAGATAGCTTATTTGCTAATAATAAGGACTTAAGCTTATAGCTTAGTTTCTTTATTATCTTAGCAAATAAGCGTTATACAGGAGATAGTAACAGCTTTAAGATCTATAGTAATATTATTTATTAGAACTTAATTAAGTGTAAGAGGGTTACTAGGAGCGTCTTAGTAAGTAAGTTGTATAGAATAGTTAGAGGTTTTAACAGCGCAATTGCACTAAGTATAACACTTTAACAAATTATATAAAACTTCTAACTCCCCCCTATTCTGCTTATTATCTATATAGACTCTAAATTATTATATAATTACCTTATTAAGCTTAGCATAACTAATAAGAAGAGACTTATAATAGATATTATGTCTCTAAGGGAGTTGTATAAAAACAGGGAAATTAGTAAGATTAGATAGATTAATAGCAAGAACAACCCTGCTAATACCTTTACTAAAAAGACACTAAATCCTGCCCTTAAACAACTAATCTTATTAAACACCCTAAACATCTAAGTAGAGGCCTTTATATAAAGAGAAGGCTCTACTTATATAAAGGGGTAATCCTTTTATGCAATCCTGTTACTACAACCTATATATATTATACTTATTTTTTTATTTTTTAGTTAAGGTTTATGTTTTTATTAATTTTTACTACTTTAATTACTTATTACAATTATTTTTAAGCAATTTAGATAGAAAAGATCTTTAATCTACTACACCTAATGCCTAAGACTTTACCCCTGTCTTAGGTCTTTACACTACTATCTAAAGGAAACTATCTCTTACTCTGTATAAGGCTAAAGGCCCTCCGTACACACTTAATAGTAGTGCTAGCAAGACTAACCCCTAGACTGCTAGACACAGCTTCTACAGGCACTAGACTAGTAGGTAGTAACTACCCTGCAACTGTTAAAGGGTCTAGCCCCTATATTCCTACTATAACGCTAGCTATAGGCAGTTGCGTATAAAGCACCCTAGGATTATATAAGTACTACGTAGAAGTACCCCTTACGTTATATAATGCAAGCTATAAGAAGGTAAAGGTTAGTATTACTAGGCAAGTCTATAATAATATCTTAAGAGGGCATATTAGCTACTATACGCTCTTTATCCTGTAATAAGTTAGCTCTATATAAGTATAATCTAACTCTATATAGAAGACTTATATTAATTAAAAGCCCCTGTATAAACGCGCAGTTAGTAGGCTATCCTATTAGGATAGTTACCTAGATGCGGCTACCTAGAATGTTAACAACTTAAAGACTACTAAAGATAGTAACCTATCCTCTAGGAGTATTAGATTGTTAGAGAGCTATAGTAATAATTATATAAAGATATAGAGATTATATAGAAAGAAGAAGTTAAAGTAGAAGTTATATAAAAAGTTAGAAGCTAAGGTTATTAAGTTTATTAGGAAGTCTGTTAAAAAGTCAGTCTCTATAGGAGGGAACTCCGTACAACAAATTCCGCACAGAGATACACACATACTATTAAAGGGGCACGAACCTAGGGGAGTTATAGAGGTAGAGTATTATTAGTAGAGGAAAGAAGAAGGAAGAGGAGAGAAAAAGTATCTCCTTATATAGGTAGTAGGCCTATTAGATAACTCTAATTTACCTGTAATAGATCTCTATTACCTGCAGGCAGTAATCCTAGTAACCTAGTAACTAAGGGAGGAAAGGAGGGGTAACAAACAGAAAATAACTCTATATAATAATATTTGCTACTATACAGAGGAGGTTTCTGCCTTTCTCTCTTACTTAATTACTTCTAGCCCTATAATTCTAGCTAATAGTGCGATTGCTAAGCTGCAGATACTCTTATTTACCTAGGAATCTAACCTAGAACTATAGATACTATAAATCTAGGAGTTTTAGAGCCTTATAACTTCTGTATAATCTAGCATACTAGTATATAACTATCCTATTAGGGATTACTTCTATTATTACTTCTATAAGTTAAATATTTAATTAGATAGGCGTATAGGGATTATACGTATTAGTAAAAGAGGTATATAGGTAAAGGGGACTTTATAGAAAAGAAAAAGTTACTAGTGTCTATACTCTATACGGGCATAATTATGTAACCTAATCACGTGACCTAATTACGTAACTACCTAGTGCTAAGTCGGCCTTAGCACTAGAAGTTACCCCTTACCTTGCCTCTGTACATAGATAACACACGAATCTAAATATACTTAAATCTTTACACTATTTTGCTTTTACTGTAATATATTACAAGATCCTATCTACTTGCTACGTGCAGAGATAGCCTATTTAACAAATACCTCCTTTATAGATAATATTAAGATAAGATAATTATCCTATAGATATATAATTATACTATTTAGAGGGCTTATTATATAGAAAGCAGCGCAATAATTAACTATTACTACCTCAACAACTAAAGCTAAGTTAATTACCCTAGAGCATGTCTTAAAAGAATCTATAGCTCTAAAGCGTCTCTTTAATAAGCTTACGCTTAAGCTTAAGACTGCATAGATAATCTACTATAATAATTAATAAATAATTAGGCTTATTATTAGTAAAAATAAAAGGATTACAACGCGCCTTTAATACGTTAATATTTAGAATATATAGCTCTGCTAAGAGCATGCTAAGGGCTCCTTTAAAGTAATATATCTACTAACTAACAATATACTAGTAGATAAATTTACAAAATATCTACTAAGATAGAAATTTATAAGATTTAAGGAGCTCTTAAGACTTTATAATGCACAATTAGAGATATAGGAAGAGAAGTAATAGAAAAGCGCCTAAAGGTTGCTCTTAAGAGCCTAGAGGGTTACTTAGTATATATTACTACGGGGGAGAACACCCCTCTCCCCTAAAGAAAAATCTAGAATCTACTCTACTAACTTATTAACTAGCTCCTTAAGCAGCCCCTTAACTTACTTACAGCGCGCTAAAACGTTAGCTAAGGCAGCCCCTATAAGTAGGTAACTATCTTATCCCTAGCGCTACTCTATAAAAGAAGTGTCTTTAAGGGCGCAGAGTACTATACGCTATTTCTAGATCTTAGAAGCCTATAAACATGTAATTAGCAGAAAATTATAATAAGTTAAAATAGAAATTAAGCTTATATTATCTAGATTATTACGCAGGACTATAAGAAGCTTCTTTAAAGTAAAGATAAGGTATTCTAGACTATATATAGGTTAGCCTAAGCTCTTAAATAAGGGAAAGAAAGCTTATATATAGAATAGCAGGAGTAGCCTAAGTTATAAAGGTAGTAGCGCCTTAAATTAATAGTAGTATTAAAGTAAGATCTATTAGAGCGCCTACTAAAGGCACTCCTTATATAATAAAAGCAAGGAGGAAACTAATAAGCTACCTAATTACTACGCCTAAGAGCGTTAGTAGTTAGTAATAAAGCGCCCTTAGGATTAGAATTAGAATTAGAATTAGAAGCTCTAGGCGCTAGTAGCTACTTCTACTTCTTCTTCTTTGCTAAGCTTAAGAGAGCTCTAGCCTAACTAGCTAGCTTAGTCTTCTTAGTTACTTTAGCTAGGACTGCCTGCTTAGAAGCCTTACGCTTCTAGGTCTTCTTCTACTTAAGTAGGTTAATTATAAGGAGGCTATCCTTATAATTAACTTAGGCCTACTTAGTAGCTTAACGCTCCTTACTCTATTTTGCACGCTCTTTTAATCTAGCTTAGTTCTAACCTTAGTTAAGCTAATTAGAATAGAACTTAGCTAAACCTAAGATAAGGTTAGCCTTAAGATTAGTTAAAGGGGCAGGTATAAAGGAAGATAGAGCCTAAGGGGTAAGAGATAGAGCTCTAGAAGAGCTTAACGTATTATTCTAATAGAGCTTATGCTCTAGTTACTTACGCTTAGCATCCTTACGCGCCTTCTAAGCAGCTTAAGCCTAGGTCTACTTTTAGAGCTAGGCAAAGGAGGACTTATTATTAGAGAAGGAAGAGAATAAATCCTTTAGATTATTAGGGAGGCTAGTTAAGTTAATCTCCTTAATTAGAGTAAATTAGTTATTTAAGGAGGTCTTAGGGATAAGAGCTTTTACTATCTTTTACTTAATCTTTATAATCTTTGTACTATAAGGAGCTACTAGGAAAGGAGTTAGTTAAGTAGGAGAAGAGGAGCTATAGAACGTATAATTAGTGCTTAGGAACTTATATCCTCTAAGCTTAAGGATTAGAAAAGTAGCTAGTAGAGTAGTACTAGTTAACTGCACCTATCTCTTTAAGGGGGTGCTGCTGTTAACTAGAGCTTTTAAGGTAGGCTTTAGATTATTTAGCTAGTACTCTAGACGCATGCTGCTCTTTAGGTGCCTAAACTTATTAAAAGTAAGATTAAATAAGCCTAGGACTTAAGGAATACTAAAGGGGGGCTTAAATATTAATTTTAGAATCTTAGTACGCATACGCTCTTTAAGCGTAAGCGTAGGAATAGGCGTAGGAGTAAGAGTAGGAGCTAAAGGAGCTTTTATAATATAAGGAGCTAGAGTTAGAGTCTTTAGAGCCTCTAGCTTAATAACCTTAGACGTAGTAGACTTAGAAGTATTTAAAGAGTAAACTAGTTAAGCTTACTAAGCTTATAGATTAATAGTCTTAGGAGTTATAGGCTAGAGAGTCTTTAAAGTTTAAACTAAAAGAGCCTACTACGCCTTTAGATTAATAATCTTAGGGATAACAGGCTTAGAAGTAATAGCCTTAGAAATAATTAGCCTAGGGTAGAGATTCTTATAATTAGCTCTAGATAGCTATACCTTATCTACTAAAAGGGTGCTATTACTACTAGAAGCACGTAAAGACTAGTCCTAAGATCTAGAGATTAGTAGAGAAGATATAAGAGGCTTACTAGACTTAGATAACTATACTCCCTTTAAGGGAGCGCTACTATTAACTAAGGAGCTAGCAGCTAGAAAAGTTATAATTATAGATCTAGTTAGACGCGCGTAATAAACTAGAGAGCTAATAAAAGATATAATTAGAGCCTTAGAGATACTATTATTAGGAGTAGTAAGAGTTAGAAATAGGGATAAGAGAGCGTCTTAAGCTTTACGCAAAGTCTTCTTAGCATTAAAGATAGCTAATTATTACTAAAGAAGCTTAATCTACTCTTAGAGTATTAGCTCTACTATTAGAGCAGCTAGGGAAGAAGTTAGATAAGCTAAGGAAGTATTAGTAACCTTAGGAGCCTTAGGCTTAGCAGTAGTATCTTAGGCAGGAGCTACGGGCTCTGCCTAAGGAGGCGTAGGGGGGGAGGAGCTAGAGCTATTAGTAGCTTTATTAGCTGCATAGCGCTTATTAGGAGAAGTTTCGCGACCTCTATACCTAAGGTCTGCCTATAGCGTGCCTATACTATACCTAAGGTAGTAGAGGTATTAGAAGTGCTAGGGGCTAATATAATTCTAACACAGGCACAACCTATCTCTACCTTTACTACCTAGGGCGCCTTAGGTAGTAAAGGTAAGGCAGGTTATACCTCTGTCCTGCCTATAGTAATAATAGCAGCACTTATAGCAATAATAGCTGCTAAGTGCTGCCTAGAGGGTACCTATAGCGCTATAGGCAGACCTCCCGTGCCTCTAGTAGCAAAGGCACAAAGTGCCACAACTTTAAACTTAAATAACTCTTTTTCTAATAGGCAGAAATAGCTAAGAATTTCAGACACGTGTAGAAATAATATAAAGAATAAGAATATAAAAAAATATTTTTACTATTTATAGAAGTACTTAAAATAGAAGCGTTTTGTTTTAAAACTTGTTTATAAACATGTTTATAAACGAAACATTTCTATATATAGTATACTAAAAATAGTAATTTTATAAAGGTTATTTATTTTAAAAATAAAGACTATTTTTTTTTCTATTTTTAGTACTATTTATAGCACACTAGAACGTTACAGCCTATTTAATTATTAGAGATTTTCTTTTAAATAAACAAAGATTACGTCTAAAATAAGCTAAAAGCTTAATAAAAATAAGACTTTTTTAATTAGATATTAATATCTCTAGTCTTTAGTATTTTATAGTAATTTTATATGCCAAGCCTTTTATTCGCTAGAGCTCTAGCACGCTGAAACAATAACGTTTATTAAATATTATTATTTTAAAGTAGCTAAACCTGCTTTTTTTACTTAGGAGACTTACGCGTTATACCGCGTAAATTACGCTAGGCGTATAGAGCTATTAAGTCTACCTTAGAGATATACTCTATGTCTGAACTTGCTACTATATTATAGAGTATTAATTAACCTTAATTAAATCTTACGCTAAACCTATTTAGTAAAATTTTCCCTACTATATAACTTGCTAGATTCTTTTAGATTCTAAAAGCCCTGAATTTTTTCGTTCTAAATCTGTAATAATATCTAGATAATTAATAGCCAACAAAAAGCTATTTAAGGTGGCATTTAGTAGCATTTCGTGCCCTAGAGGTGCCCGTGCCGCTATTGGCGCTAATGGCACGCTGATTTTGAAACAGCCTAGGACCTAGGTGCCTAACGCGACAACGTAGCCTAAGGGTAATAATGCGCGACAACAGGTGTTATTAGCGCTAATAGCAGCATAGGCACCTTTGAAAAAATTCCTAATGCTTATGTATTTTAGCAGATTAATTATATTTTAGCTATATAAGTTAGTAAGGCAGATCTAATAAGGTAAAAGGAGCTTAGAATACTTATACTTTAGGAGCTATAGTATAAGTATAAGTATAGGTATAAGGGTGTATTAAAGTATATAAAGTTAGTTAGGAGCGTATAAGGTAGTAGAGGAAGGAAGGTTATAAAGGTAAAAGAAGAGATTAATTTTTTCTCTTTATTTATTATTTATTTACTTGCGCATAGAATGTAATTAGATAGAGCATATAACTAATATTACTAAGTAAAAATTACTAAGCTTAATATTATAAGATTAGTTAACGCCTCTACGTAGGAAAGTTAAGATCTAATCTTAACCCTTCTAGGGGGTGTATTATATATAGTACTTATGCTTATCTAATCTGCGCGTTACTCTAAGTAAGCTTAATAGCTTACTAAGGTTAGGTAACTATCTAAAGCTTACCTAATAGTTTATAATCCTGTAGATCTTTAGATAGACGTTCTTCTGCTCTAATAGAGTAGTATATAATCTTATTTATTATATAGTATTAGATAGTTACTAATTAATACTCTTTTACAACTTAATTATATAAACATACTTTCCTAGCTTAATTCTACCTCTATAATTACGCTATAACTTATGCAAAGTAAGTAATCTCTTAAAGGCTAAAGGAGAGATTACCTTAACTATATTAGAGAATTATATAGAATCTTTTTAACATACCTATAGAGATAATAAGAGAATAGTAGATCTTCCTACTTAAGGAAGAATATAGTAGGAAGATCTATATAAGGAATCTCTAAATAAAATTACGTCTAGAAATTATATAAAACGTAGAAAGATTCTAGAGCTTTATATAGGTAAGATATAAGCTTAGAATTATTAAAGTTAGATAAGATAATAATACTATAATGCTCCTTTAGCATAGAAAATCTAACTACTAGAAGTAGGTAGAGGATTATAGTATAGAAATTAAAAGCTCTCCCCCTTATACTTATAAACCTAATAGTAGAGCTAAGAGAGTAGAGTAAGAGATAATTATAAAGGCTATAAAAATGCAGATTAGCGCAAATTTACCTAAGAAGCTCTAGCTAGAGGTAGTTAACGCAGTAGTATAGCTCTATAATATAAGCCTTTTATACGCTTATAATATAAGATTACTAAATAAGGTATTAGATAAGTAATATTACTAATATTTTTAATAGTATAAGCTAGAGTATATAAGAAGTACTATAGCTAATCTATAGCTAGATTAGAGTAGTATATATACGTATAGATATTACGCCTACCCTTTAAATAGAGAGTACGCAGCTAGATATAATAAATAGGGATTTAAGATTACCCTAAGGGGATATATTAGATATTTAGTTAGATATAAAGCTTCTAATCTATTCTAAGTATAGATCCTAGCGCTTAATTAAGTAATTATAATATGTAATATAATATTTAATAAGACCTGCTTTTATAAGAGGAAGGATAAAGAGCTATCTAAGGAAGAAGTTCTTAGAATTATTTATATACTTAAACTAGATAATATTAAAGATCTAGGTAAAGCTTTTAAGCTAGTGCCTATATAGTTATATAAGTAAATAAGTACTATAAATCTTCTAATACACTCTAGGTAAAAGCCTAGGGTTACTATTTCTAAAGATACTAAGCGTTAGGCTAGCTAGCTAGATAATATAGTAGAATAGGAAGTAACAGCTGCGTAAGTAATAAGCCTAGCTAGCACGTTATAGAGAACTTACGTAGAGCTAAGAAAATATTACATAGGGCTTCTATTACTAAAAGGGACTCCTAAGCTAGAAGTCCCTAGTAAAGCTAGCCCTACTATAGTAGAACTAAATAATTAACTAGGTAATTCTTAGGAAGTGCACTTAACTAAAGAAGCAGATTTGCCGTAATTATAGGAAATAATTTCTAATAAGCAGGATTATCCTAACTCTACCCCTACTGCTTAACCTAAGCTTATAACTTCTAAAGCGTTAGATAAAGTAAATAAAATAATACCTACTAAGCGCACTTATTAAAGAAAGATCTATAGTCCTACTACTTACGTAAGCTAGAGGACTTACAGAAAGAACCCTAATAATAAGCTTAGAGGTAAAGAAGGTAAAGGAGTATATACTCTTATAATTATAGATATAAAGATCCTTAAGTTTATAGAAACTTACTTCTAGGGAGAATATTCCTACTTATAGAGTAAGGAGCTTATAATAATACACGCTATTATAGCTACTACTCTATACACAAAACTAGTATAAAAATTAGAAGCTTAAGTTTATATTAGTAAACTTCTAAAAGCACTAATAAAGTAGAGGAATCTCTAGACGCATCTATATACAAAGCTCTTTATAAAGGCAGCTATAAAGAAGATCTAAACTTATTTAAAGAAAGGAACGTAGCAGGTAGTTAATTAATAGGATAACTAGTAGCTACTCCTACTTAAGTAGGTATTTACTTATAAAACTAACAAAGATAGTTTCTTCCTTAAATATAAAGCTTAACTTATAGCTTAAAGAGATCTCTAAGTAGTTAACCTACTACAGTTAACATACGCTGCAACGCTTACTACTTAATCCTTTAGAACAGTAATTATAATTATAGCAGAATTTAATATAGAGATCTACTAATTTAATATTATTAGAGCTTTTCTAAATACCTAACTAGGAGATAACGTAGTAGTTATTTACTAGCTCCTAGATAGATTTAAACAAGCTAGTAAGGCTCTAGGACTTAAATAAGCTTTATATAGGTTACGTAACTTACTACTTCTTTAGTATTATAAGTTCTTAGGGATACTTTAGAAGCTTAGGCTTACTACATTAAAAGAGAAGCCCTGCTTATTCTTTAATATAAAATAACGCTTTCTAGTGCTCTTTTACGTAGATAATATTTTACTTATATATTATAAGAGTAATAAGAGGGAAGCTCTAATAATCTTAGAGGGTATTTAGTTAATATATAAGCTTAATAATAGAGGAGCTATATAGTAGTTTCTAGAGATTAGGGTAATTAGAGACAGGCTATCTTAAATAATTACGTTAGTCTATAACACGTATATTAAGAAGGTTATGTTAAAATTTACTCTAATAGACTTAGAAAGCTTTCCTAAGACACCCTTAGGATTAATTAAGCTTCTAAAGAATACTAGTAAAGCGTCTAAATAGGAAATTAAGGCATATTAGGAATGCATTAGATTAGTGCTATATACTATAATAATACTTAGGCTAGATATTACGTATGCTATATTAAAGCTCTTATATTTTCTTACTAACCCGTTAAAGGCTTATAAAGAAGTAGTTAATTAGCTAATTATCTATCTTTATTATATATAACTTAAAGGGATAGGATATAGTAGGAAATATAATATAGAGCTTATAATATATAGTAATGCCTCCTTTACAGATAACGTTAAGATAAGATAATTATCCTATAGATATATAATTATACTCTTTAGAGGGCTTATTATATAGAAAGCAGCGTAATAATTAACTATTACTACTTCTACTATAGAAGCTAAGTTAATTACCCTAGAGTATGTCTTAAAAGAATCTATAGCTCTAAAGCGTCTCTTTAATAAGCTTACGCTAGAGCTTAAGACTGCGTAGATAATCTATTATAATAATTAATAAATAATTAGGCTTATTATTAGCAAAAACAAAAGGATTATAATGCGCCTTTAACACGTTAATATTTAGAATATATAGCTCTGCTAAGAGTACGCTAAAGGCTCCTTTAAAGTAATATATCTACTAACTAATAATATACTAGCAGATAGATTTATAAAATATCTACTAAGATAGAAATTTATAAGATTTAAGGAGCTTTTAAGACTTTATAATGCATAATTAGAGATACAGGAAGAGAAGTAATAAAGAAGCACCTAAAGGTTACTCTTAAGAGCCTAGAGGGTTACTAAGAATATATTACTATAGAGGGGAGAATACCCCTCTCCTCTAAGGAAAGATCTAGACTTTACTCTACTAACTTATTAACTAGATTCTTAAGTAGCCCCTTAACTTACTTATAGCGCGCTAAAATATTAGCTAAGGTAGCCCCTATAAGTAGGTAACTATCCTATCTCTAGCGCTACTCTATAAGAGAAGTATCCTTAAGAGCGTAGAGTACTATACACTATTTCTAGATCTTAGAAGCCTATAAATATATAATTAGTAAAAAATTATAATAAGTTAAATAGAAATTAAGCTTATATTATCTAGATTATTACGCAGGACTATAAGAAGCTTCTTTAAAGTAAAGATAAAGTATTCTAGACTATATATAAGTTAGCCTAAGCTCTTAAATAAGGGAAGGAAGCTTATATATAAGATAGTAGGAGTAACCTAAGTTATAGAGGTAGTAGCGCCTTAAATTAATAATAGTATTAAAGTAAGATTTATTAGAGCGCCTACTAAGGGCACTCCTTATATAATAAAAGCAAGGAGGAAACTAATAAGCTGCTAGATTACTACGCCTAAAAGTATTAGTAGTTAGTAATAAAGTACCCTTAGGATTAGAATTAGAATTAGAATTAGAAGCTCTAGGCGCTAGTAGCTACTTCTGCTTCTTCTTCTTTGCTAAGCTTAAGAGAGCTCTAGCCTAGCTAGCTAGCTTAGTCTTCTTAGTTACTTTAGCTAGAACTGCCTGCTTAGAAGCCTTACGCTTCTAGGTCTTTTTCTACTTAAGTAGGTTAATCTTAAGGAGGCTATCCTTACGCTTAACTTAGGCCTACTTAGTAGCTTAACGCTCCTTACTCTAGTTTGCACGCTCTTCTAATCTAGTTTAGTTCTAACCTTAATTAAGCTAATTAGAATAGAACTTAGCTAAACCTAAGATAAGGTTAGCCTTAAGATTAGTTAAAGGGGCAGGCATAGAAGAAGATAGAGCCTAAGGGGTAAGAAGTAGAGCTTTAGAGGAGTTTAATATATTATTCTAATAGAGCTTATACTCTAGTTACTTACGCTTAGCCTCCTTACGCGCTTTCTAAGCAGCTTAAGCCTAGGTCTGCTTCTAGAGTTAGGTAAAGGTAGACTTATTATTAGAAGAAGAAGAGAATAAATCCTTTAGATTATTAGGGAGGCTAGTTAAGTTAATCTCCTTAATTAGAGTAAATTAGTTATTTAAGGGGGTCTTAAAAATAAGAGCTTCTATTATTTCTTACTTAATCTTTATAATCTTTATACTATAAGGAGCTGCTAGGGAAGGAGTTAGTTAAGCTAAAGAAGAGGGGCTATAGAATAAATAATTAGTACTTAAGAACTTACGTCTTCTAAGCTTAAAGATAGGAAAAGTAGCTAGTAGAGCAGCGCTAGTTAACTGCACCTATCTCTTTAAGGGGGTGCTACTATTAACTAAAGCTTTTATAGTAGGCTGTAGATTATTTAGCTAGTATTCTAGACGTATGCTACTCTTTAGGTACCTAAACTTATTAAAAGTAAGATTAAATAAGCCTAGGACTTAAGGAATACTAAAGAGGGGCCTAAATATAGATTTTAGAATCTTAGTACGCATACGCTCTTTAAGCGTAAGCGTAGGAGTAAGCGTAGGAGTAGGAGTAGGAGCTAAAGGAGCTTTTATAATATAAAGTACTAGAGTTAGAGTCTTTAAAGCCTCTAGCTTAATAACCTTAGACGTAGCAGACTTAGAAGTATTTAAAGAGTAAACTAGTTAAGCTTACTAAGCCTATAAATTAATAGTCTTAGAAGTTATAGGCTAGGGAGTCTTTAAAGTTTAAACTAGAAGAGATTATTAAGCCTTTAGATTAACTATCTTTAGACTAATAATTTTAGGAATAATAGCCTTAGGAATAATTAGCCTAAGGTAGAAATCCTTATAATTAGCTCTAGATAGCTGCACCTTACCTACTAAGAGAGTACTACTACTACTAAGAGCACGTAAGGACTAGTCCTAGGATTTAAAGATTAAAGAAGAGGATATAAGAGGCTTACTAGACTTAGATAACTATACTCCCTCTAAAGGAGCGCTGCTATTAACTAGGGAGCTAGTAGCTAGAAGAGTTATAATTATAGAACTAGTTAGACGCGCATAATAAACTAAAGAGCTAGTAAAAGGTATAATTAGAGCCTTAAAGATACTATTATTAGAAGTAGTAGGAGTTAGAAATAGAGATAAAAGAGCGTTTTAAGCTTTGCGTAAAGTCTTCTTAGCGTTAAGAATAGCTAATTATTACTAAAGGAGCTTAATCTACTCTTAAGCTATTAGCCCTACTACTAGAGCAGCTAGGGAGGAAGTTAGATAAGCTAAGGAGGTGTTAGTAACCTTAGGAGCCTTAGGCTTAGTAGTAGTATCTTAGGTAGGAGCTATAGGCTCTACCTAAGAAGGCGTAGGAGGAGAAGAGCTAGTAATATTAGTAGCTTTAGTAGCTGCATAGCGCTTGCGTATTTTAGTAGATTAATTATATTTTAGCTATATAAGTTAGTAAGGCAGATCTAATAAGATAAAAGAAGCTTAGAATACTTATACTTTAGGAGCTATAGTATAAGTATAAGTATAGGTATAAGGGTATATTAAAGCATATAAAGTTATTTAGGAGCGTATAAGGTAGTAAAAGAAGAAAGGTTATAAAAGTAAAAAAAGAGATTAATTTTTTCTCTTTATTTATTATTTATTTACTTACGTATAGAATATAATTAGATAGAGCACGTAACTAATATTACTAAGTAAAAATTACTAAGCTTAATATTATAAGATTAGTTAACGCCTCTACGCAGGGAGGTTAAGATCTAATTTTAACCCCTTTAGAAGGTATATTATGTATAGTACTTATCTAATCTACGCGTTACTCTAGGTAAGCTTAATAGCTTACTAAGGTTAGGTAACTATCTAAAGCTTACCTAATAGTTTATAATCCTATAGATCTTTAGACAGATATTCTTCTGCTCTAATAGAGTAGTATATAATCTTATTTATTATATAGTATTAGATAGTTACTAATTAATACTCTTTTATAACTTAATTATATAAACGTCCTTTCCTAGCTTAATTCTACCTCTATAGTAATTAATTAATTAATTTATTATAGTATATTTAATTAGGGTAATTAATTAATTAGGGTACTGCTTAGTTTACTAGCACTAGCGTAATCTTAGTAAGTTGCGCTAAGGATAGTAGTATATAGGGGTGCTGTAGCTAGGCCTGCAGGGGAGTTAGGCGTTATTACGTAAGGATTAATATAGATAGAGTTTAGAGGGTATTCCTATTTTATAGTTAAGGATTATTATATAGCGAAATTCTATTCTGTACTTATACTTCTTCGGCTATTCTACATATCTCTTCTACCGGCCCTAATTGCGAGTTGGCAATAAACCCCTCCATCTACCATGGGTTCCTAAAGGTCTAATACCTTAAATTTCAAACGTTCCTTTCAGCCCAACTTTGTACCAGAGCCTCTTTTGTAGCAGGATACTCTTTTAATTCAATGGTCCCATCATTGTTCAGAAACAAATTAGGTTGGATCCACTGGGTTCTGTTGGGTTTGATGTTCATAGACACATTGCGGTGTTTCCTGAAGTCGTCGGTCATCTCAGAGTACCTATCGAAGAAAGGGCGTCCGCCTTTAACATCCGCGGTCGATTTGTACACCTGCAAAGTTTTCAGGAAATGTTCAAGAGCCGGAACACCGTCGGACACAATCCTGTCCCTATTAAGATGCACGATAAGGTTGTTGCCAGTGTTTTCAAGCTCCAGCAAATCGTGCGTATCCTCGAGCAACATACGCAAGATCGCATATTGACCCTAAACGAATCAGTCGCAGATTCAGAACCCCTTCAAGGTACTTACTCGCTTGTGCGCTTGCCCCCACTTCTGAAATAGCCATTAGTTAATAATTCAATCCGCCTAAGGCATTGTGTACTTACATTGGTCTCTGAATTCCACTGAGAAAGGCCCTTTAGAGCGCCTTGTACGAATTGGAGCCAGCCTCCGTATGTGACTACACGCAATCATCAGTCCTAGCATAAGATACCGGTCGAAACCCTATAGAGCAGCTTACTATCTTCGGATTTGATATCCGTGGCATTGGTGTAGCCGAAGATCTCTAGGATGGGCTTGTGTGAGACCAGAAGTAAGGCTACTCCATCTGCGCGACATTCCTCGTACGAACCTGCATCTTTGCCAAAGACGCTCTGCCAAGTCTCCCCAACACGATAGCACGAATCTATCGGAGACCCGGTCAATAGGCTCTCAGGGGGGTTCTCAATGTCAAAGTTGTACTTCCCTGGCTCAGTCTCTAAGAACAATCGCCCGGACCCATGGCCAAGAAGCTCATGACACGCGACCATTACTTCAAAGGCTCTTGCTCGATGCTTGCGGAAGAACTCAAGTTCTGAATCTTTGATGAAAGGAACGAACTTGTCCAAGGTGCGATTGTTATTGACGTTCCCAAGCGTCAGATTCTTGAAGCCGTGGTTCTGGCAGATGTCTTCGAACTATTCTAGTCAGCATGAACTTATCATTGTCCCTTAGCCCCCGGATTCTCACGTTGGGCAAATTGATACCGGACCACATTTCCGAGCAACAGAAACCGAGAACTTGGCGGATTAGCGTAAAGAACATTGCAGTAGATTGTGCAACTCTACCATCAAGGTTTGTGAAGTCTGGCCTTTTGAAGACAGGGTTTTCGTAAGGCGAGAGAACTGAGTTAGAGGATAAGTTCCAGGGTAGAACATACATGAACTCAGGCGCCCTATTGACCAATGATGCATACATCTCGACCTGGGATTTGCAAGTCACCCCTACAAATCCTTGCCACGAGCATCGGACTCCTTGTGGATCTTGATAGCTCTCGATGAAGCCGTGCGAAGTCTCAATCACGGGACCTTTGTCCTTCACCCACAATTCCTGGTACTGTTTGAAGGCTTCAGTGTCGCCTGTCTTCAAGCTCTGAACAAGCTTCATGAGCATGGCGTGCTGAATATCATTGGCGGTGAAGCCACTAGCTTTCTCAAGCGCACTGATTATTTTCACGATGCAGTCTCTGTGGTCTCCAAATACTAAGCGTACAGTGGAGTCAGATAGCTCTTTCGAAGAAGACTCTTCTGCAGCGGCGACCAGAATATCAAATCTGGTATTGTGCTCACCAGGCGCAGTGAACTTTTGCAGTCGCGTGTTGAAGACCTGGATGTCGTGCTTGTGAGCGATCTGCTGGACGGCTTCAATATCCTCCTTTGTTATGTCTGAGGACAAAGGATAGTATCCGCTTTGGTAGCCATCACAAGGAAAACCAAACATGTCAGGACTCTCTGCAAAGACCAATTGCCCCCAGCGTTTGTACAAATGCTGTGATCGGTCTGCGACACCGCAGATCTTTTCGAACGCTGATGGAGAAAGCCTCGGAATGAACTTCCGATCGCCTTGGGACTTCGGCCAAACGTCAGCGTCACTTGATATGATATTGAGTGTTACAGCACTGACCCGATAGTTGCCAAAGTTGGCGAGAACCATTGCTCCATACTCGAGAAAAGCATCCAGTTCATCTTTCGTCACGCCACTAAGATCAAGTATAGAGGTCCAATCCCCTGCAGCCTTGTCGTACAGGCTCATGAATATGTCAAAGATTGCCTCAGATTCAGAGGACGTTTGACGGAGGAGGATACGTGTGCCGTGGAAACCGGCTCTAAGTATGTTTAGAATCCAATGAGCATGGTAGAGATTGGAATCGCAAACCTGAGCATATGGTACGCATATGTCCTCTCATCCTTATTCAACCCATCGAATGCCTCTTTGGCGGAGAGCATACAGTAAGGACCGTCTTTATCGGCCAGTAACTCGGGATTGCCCATGGCGCATAAGATCTGCTCCAAAAAAGGTCCCCAAAAGGCACGAGATGTAACAATACCACTGTGTAAACTTGAAAAGAAGAGGTCAAAAGACTGTAAACCTTGTTTGCAGGAATAAGGCGCAGGGAGAGTCTGGACGAGCGGGGAACAAGGCAACGACGCCAAGATCTATTAATTGATGCATATTTGGGCGTCGCTGACTTATGCGTGACTGCAAGACGAGAGGCCCAGAATTAGCCACGGCAGTCAGAGCGCGCATCGTTTGATTACAGATCTCATTACACAGGTTCTCCAGATTTCTAACAAAGCGAACGCCGCTTTTCTTCTACATCTGTAGCCTACCACCGCGACCTCCGCTACCAATGGAGGACCTTTACGTGCTGGCATCGCCGATGGTCGGCTAACCCACACACCCTCGGATCGACTCGATTACAGCGAGGCAATCATCTGGAGTCCCCATCACTCTCCTTTCTCATGCTTGCATTCACCATTGGGTCACACGGTAGGGTTTCAATTGGGCCATGAATGACGCCAAGCTCGGCAGATTGCATAATATGCAAATGGCTTCACGCTGCATAGTGGGGGTGAAAGTTCTATAGACAACAGAGAGCTTATCTTGACAAATACTATGGTGTTGGGCGTATGACGATACAGGAGGTCACCTGCCCATCTTGCGAATTTGATAGCTAGCTCCCTATCGTATGAGTCCCCTTCCCGCTCTATCTTCCTTCTGTTCATCACCCTCTCACTCTTACTCCAGTCTCCAATTTCGTGACCTCAAAGTGCAAGTTTGTTCTCAATATGTCCTACTCAGATAACGACAAGGACCTTACCTCCAGCGGCTCTGAAGCCGTCGAAGTCGATGAAGCAAAGATCCTCCAAGACGTCCTGGCTCGGAAAAAGAAGCAGGTAGCCCAGAAGGCTCAGCCCTGGAAGGACAATTACAGTCCTCGTCAGGAAGACATCCCAAAGTCCTCATCGGCTCATGATAAGCCTTGGACCCAGAAAAACGGTGATAGGGAATGGCTTTGGGGCGACGAGGAATACGACACTAACGGCGGACAAAGCTAAGGTAAGAGCGCTTTGTTCTCTCGAGTCCGGTATCAGACCAACGCTGACACAGCATAGACCACTTGAACGCAAGTGAAGTGCATCGAGGCAGGGGTTTGCTGGGGTCGATACGATGGCAAATGCTCAGGAACTCCTGAATGGTAAGGCACAGATCGCGTTAAGTTGTTGTAGTCACAACGTCGCACCCTGGATATTTTGACAACGCTTTCGCTTTCAATACAATGTATTTAGCAACAGTCACTACAATATGTTATGAATCTACGTTTTATCTGTCCTCTTTTCACATAAAATGAGCACTTCAGTTTTAGAAAAACGCAAAACATCGCAGTTCAATGCTTTGACGCCTGGCATCCTTCGATCGCGATCTGGGGTCCTCGAATGCAGCATGAAGACACTCTGAAAAGTATCAGCGAGATTCCTCAAACACAATAGATTGTTGCCTTACGAACGGGACTCTCAGAGTCAAATGCTTGCATGATGAGAACCTCATTCTTCATCTGCCGATCAAGGAACCACCATCGCTGTGAGGGATTGAAGTAGCTCAGGGTAGTTTCAACCTGCGCGTGCGGATATACCAAGTCGTTTATAGTCTGATCACCCTTATCCAGCGACTGAAAGTCGCAGAGAGCCAGAGGATGTGTCTGGACCGGCTCCGCTAATGGCCGCCAGATGCTTCGGGGGAAATCAGTACATGTTGTCAAGGACATATAAACCGCTGCGACATACCCAATAATTTTAAACTTCTTCTTTATCAAATGTTCCCATTGATCGGGAAAGAGCTGCTTCAAACGTTCCACACCGAAGTTTGGCGCAATATCTCTTGTAAGTCAGATAAACGATGTACATCTGGGCAGTCACGCTATTACCTGTATGTACTTTACAGTTGGCCCGCAGTGTAGCTTGATCTACTCCTTCTGGCCGTGGCTGATCGACATCACGCGCGTATCTCTTCTGCGGGCTTATCAATTGGTGAATATCTTACGTGCACCGAACGGACCGACGTACGACGAAGTCATAAACGTGGACGCGGGATGCACCCAAGTGCTTGCGAGCAACCTCTGCCATCTCATCCATGTATCGATCGATGTCGTTCTTACTTGCAACGTCGTTGTAAAGCTCATGTGTGAGCCACTCGAACCCGTTTGTACAAAGTGAGAAATCGTTCTTCAGGTTGCGTGCATCGTGAATTCGTGTTTTGCAGTGGACGTATTCGATGTTCGATTGTTTGATCCCTGGGGGAGGTCGCCCGACGATAAAGTAAGGCCGTTCGTTGTCATACCTTTTGTCCGGCTTCAGGAACGCAAGTCGAGCTTCCACGACGGAGCCTTCTGGTAAAGTAGGGTCTGTGGACATGTTGATAGACTAGGAAGTCTTGCGATTTGACTAAAGGATCGACTGCTACAGGAATACGAAAGCACAGGATTTCCAACATGGAAAGAGGGTGAAGCCTTTGTAGGGTACCTCTGCGTCTATGACACTTATGGCCATGTGACTGTGAGCACTAAACAGTCGCCGGGCCATTCATGAGACAAAGAGCACCCTGCACAAGATCGCCATGGTTTGTATATTGGATCATATCAACACCCGGAGCTGCACCCCATCGTATAATGCCGTATGCGTTGTCCCACACGCTCGTGTCACATGTTGGGTGCCAACCAGCTCATATCAACATCCGGAGCTGCATCCCACCGTGCGTGCCGTCCCATGCGCATGTGCTCGCTTATTGGGTGTCAACAGGCCTACCGAACGATTTAACGGTCTGCCTCACGTGCTTTCGAATGCATTACGTTTGATTGATTATAATTTCCGGCACGTTCATCGGCAAGGAAACGCTGGTACGACTGAAGTTCATAGCTTCGCATCGCCCTCGCCCGCGACATTGAAAATCAATTCAACGCTCGAATGTACGCAAGGCCTCGCCCTTTCTCCTACCAATGTTGCTTGTTCGAATGCATAAGCTAAGCCTATCAAGGTCTCCTCACTGAACCTTTTACCTACAAAACTTAAGGAATAGCTTCAGTCAGTGAGTCAGCTGCAATCAAGACCAAATTTGTAAGTTAAACTTACGGGACGTTGTTGGCCTTAGCCACCATACTGTCAAGTGCACGGACAACTTTCCGGTCTTTGGGATAAAACCCGAGTGGAACCGTGACGACCGGATTTTGGCCGAGGTCAAATGGAAGGTCCGCAGAAGTAGGAGCCACGATGGCGTCGCACTGAGTGACATCCAGGAGCCGTTCGATATCGGCACCGAGGTGTTTCATTCGCGCCACGGCATCCTTGAACTCCGGTGACTCTGAGGTATATGGCTCATCGCGGGCATCTGTAAATCCCTCTATTCCATACCTTTCCACCTGTTCCTCTGGGGTTCGTTCCATGAAGGTCACAAGATCTGCCAATGTATGAATGCCGTGGGGGTTGACCTTCAGCTGATCGAAGTAGGACTCGAGACCTGTCAAGAGACAGACGTCAGCAGTGCAGAGGATTCGTTCGGAAAGTGACTAACCTTCTCTAAGCATGACATTGAAAGATAAATTTTCTCTTTGATGCCCCTCGGGATCAAACTCCTTGAAGTCGACATCCCTGATCACAGTAGCACCCATTGAAGCTATCAAATCGACTGCTTTCTGGAAAGAGTCAAGGACATCCTCATCTGTAACAGTACGGAGAGCTGACTCGGAGATCTGGGCGGTGTCAACATGGACGATTCCAATACGCAAAACACTACTTACGGCAATCCTTGCCCCCTCCAACGCGTGTTTGTCGCAGGCCTTGGTATAGTCTGGTATCGATCCGAAGGGGATTGAACCAGTTGTTTCATCGTCCTCGTCCCGGCCTGCTAAGATCAGTACGCCGCGTGCGAGCGAGTGGGAACATATTTACCCGCGAGAACATTCAAAATTATAGCCCCATCTTTGACGCTTCTAGTTACCGGTCCGATTGTATCCTTATGGGTAGACACAGGAATTACACCTGCCCTCGATACCAGGCCAACCGTTGGTTTGATGCCTACGACAGCACTTCTCTGAGCAGGATACACAATGCTCCCCCATGTCTGGCTGGAGTTAACATATAGTGGTCTGACCCCTTGCACACGCACTCACCTCCGCTCCAAGGGTCGCGGCTGCTAGGTCTAGTGACGCGGCTACTGCTGCCCCCGACGAAGAGCCTTGAGGATCTTGCTTTGCATGGAATGCACCATAGCATTGGCCGTATACCGAAGTCCAGCCATTGGGAGCTTTGGCGGCTCGAGTGTTGCTCCACTGCGTGATTGTAGTTTTGCCCAGTATTACCGCACCAGCACTACGTAGCGCCTTGACAACGTGCGCTTCTTTTGATGGCCGAGCGCCTTTCAAAGCGAGGGACCCACCTGTGAGCGTGTTAGCAGGAGATGGCGATGGTTGTATTAAAAGGTGACGGCTACCAGTAGTGTCCATTTTGTCGAGGGTATTGAAGGTTTCTTTCAACAGGATAGGTACACCATGCAAGTTCCTATTGTTGGCCCGGTCAGCTCTCGTCTAACACGTTTGGATTGATAGACCTGCCCACGAATGTGGCCAGCTTCACGTTCCTCGTCCAGTCGCTTTGCATCGTCAACTGCATCGGGATTCACTTGCGAAATCGCATTCAGGAATCCGTCAACTTGCTTTATCCGTGCAATGTAGCCCTATCGATGTTTAGTCGTTAGGCATAATATCATACTAAATCAAGTTAGGATATGTACCTTTGTCAATGCTTCGCTCGAAAACGTTCCATTTATAAGACCAGCGACCAAGGTTTGCAAGTCAGGGTCCCCAACCCTTGTGCTTGAGGTCGCTGGATTTCTCCATGCTGTGGTGGGCTCTCTGCTTGCTGTACTCATGTTTCTTAACACAAAGAATCCGAACTGGGAAATATTTAGCAAAGATGAGAAGCGGACCATGGCGAAGAAGCAGCCATGAGCTCGCTGTTTTGGAGTTTTGGAGTTTTGGAGGGGAACGACTAATAGGGGGTTCCTGCAATGTTACCAGCGTCGACCATTCCCTGTTACGTCTAGGTAATACGAGCCACGTCATACAAAGATAACAAGGGCTGTGGGGGTCAAAACCGGTAAACGCCACGCACGGACGCATTTGCCTTACAGCTGTGTAATCATCTATCCTATTCGCTCAAAATCTAAGCCACAATAATTCTGCGATACGCCTTGGCGCTTGGCAGGATGTTGGCTATACGATCGCCTTAGAGCATCACTGACGACAACAACAAAACGCCATATTCAAGAGCTGCCAGCAGGCTTATAGTCCCATGTCTCGTACAACGGCACACAGCTCATCTACAGGTATATCGATACTTTCGCCAAACTCCACTGTCAATGCCCATTTTGACAACACGGTCGCTGAGCAAGTCCTCCTCCCATGTTTGTATCAGCCCTTATTTTCAGAC
Source organism: Pleomassaria siparia CBS 279.74 (assembly GCA_010093715.1). Lineage (NCBI taxonomy): Eukaryota > Fungi > Ascomycota > Dothideomycetes > Pleosporales > Pleomassariaceae > Pleomassaria > Pleomassaria siparia. Next base: position 192,782 of record MU005793.1, read on the forward strand.
TAAGCAAGATAACAGCCTAGTCTTCGTACACGATTTAAATCATCACACACAACATGATGGGGATACCGAGTCCTCGAGCTTTCTTCGGTTGCCCGATTTGCTACCGAATCATCTGCCTGTCGCCCGAATTCTCACCTTTAGCTATAACGCGACTTTGGTAGATGACAAGATAGATGCAAGACTCTCAGAATGGGCGGAGAACCTCTTGGGAGAGCTACATGCTTCTAGATCAACCACAGATGTAGAGGGTTACGCTCCCGCTTGATAATAAGTGCTGACTTTCATCTAGGAGAAGCAAAGACCTCTCATATTCGTCTGTCATGGCTTTGGAGGACAAGTGACGAAGAAGGTTCGTCAAAATCCAAGACTGCGCACGCTGGTCACTGACCCACAGACAGGCAATGATTAACGCTCATCTTGATGTATCCTACAAATTTCTCGAAATCTGTACAACGGGAATTGTTTTCATAGCCACCCAGCATAGTCTCTCACTGGGTACTGATGTTCATAGTAAGGCTCTCCCTTTCGTCTCGACAGTGGCTTCATCCGAGAGGGCTACAGATGGCTCATCCATTCCACGTGTACTAGAGGCTATCAATCTGGAGTTCGAGAGCATCCTCGAGCCTTCCAGGATCGTTAGCCTCTATGAAAAACTCCAAAAATACGGCGACTCGGTAAGCTCTTCTGCTGATCTACAATTTTCTTGCTTACAGGCATTATTCAGGTTATGGAGGAGCTTCCTATCGCTTCTGACAATCCATCGAAACAAATTCAAAACAAGTTGAATAGGTGGCATCAAGAAATGTGCCAATTTGAAGACAGAAGTTCCACCGGCTATCGTGAGGTACTGGAACAACTAACGCTTCTTATGCATGAAGCAAGACCCTCTACAACAGCGAGACTTGCAAAGTACCTCGACAAGACCAAAGCCGAAGTACTACCTATGGTCCCAGGTAACTCAAATCTACCGTCGTACACACCTCGGAGTCTAACGGCCAAGTAGGCCAAAAGAGACGCCCATCGTCTGATGGCGTAAAACATACCGAACATGCAGAGTCAAAAAGACAAAGAAAGCCTGCCGATGCCCAGCGATCAGACATCTCGGACGAGATTTTGTTGCAATACAACCTACCTCATTTTGCGTCTCACGCTTACTACCCCAAAAGTATGTCTCTCGATCACAACTACACTCGAGTCGCTGGCAAGAGTTTAGATGCCGCCCTCAGACGCGTTCGAATCGGGCTGGAATCACCCAACAGATCATTTGGTATACATGGACTCGGTGGTGTTGGGAAAACCCAACTTGCCTTAAGATACATCTCGGAGTTTAGCGATCGCTACCGTCAAGTCATTTGGCTATCTGCCGACCAGACGACGAAGTTGAACTTTGCGTTTGACGAACTTGCTCGCCGTTTGAGATTGGCGCCAGACTCTAAACCTTCGCTGCCGGAGAGCATTCTGTTGGTCCGTGACTGGCTCTCGTCCAACACCAATTACCTTCTTGTCTACGATAGCGCCGATGACCCGGAAGTAATCCAGCCTTTCTTACCCTCCATTAAAGGTTCACTCTTGATCACGTCCCGCAGCGACCACTTCGTAGCCGAGAGGATCGTGGCCGGAGGCCTAGAGCTACTGACTCTCGGTCCTGAAGATGGTGCAAGATACCTTTTGAGCAAACTGGATTCTCCTATGGAAGACGATCTTGATGACCTTGACGATGATCTCGAGGTAGAGCATGCTGGGAAAGAATTCAAGAAGATCTCCATCTCCAAGTATACTGCCCAGAATCCAGCAAACATGGAGAGTGCGAGGAATATATCACGAATGTTTGGTGGCCACCCTCTGGCTTTGTCTCACATGGCAAGCTGGATCCGTACGGATGGATGCTCATTGGATCAGTTTCTGGAGGAGTATACACGCCATCGGGACACTATCGATATCAGATACGACGCCCCTGGCGCATCTTTTGATTACCAATGGTCGTACAAAAGCTGCTGGGACTTTTCATTCTCACAATTGAAGGATAGTTCCGCTGAGCGACTTCTGGGCATTCTGTCCTTGCTTGATGCCGACAAGATCCCCGCCCAGCTTCTGCGGGACTACGCAAAATCAAATCTCACTGACATTGTCCCTCTTGAGTCTGACGATGAGTATCGACTCGCACTAGTGGCTCTTCGTAATCACGCCCTTGTCAAACGTGATGAACGAGTGGGCACACTCTCAGTTCATCGATTGGTCCAGAATGCCACTGTCCGCAAGTTACAAGCGGCAGCAAAGATCCAGCAGGCGTTTGAAGACACTATCCGATGCTTATCTCGTCAGTTCCCTCGTCAAAAGCAAGGCCACTCTATGGAAGACGACCATGACCAGTGCAGGTTGTATACCCCTCAGCTACTTGCGGTCGAGAAGACCTACAAGTACTTGACAGGAACTGGGGCGACCGAAAATGGCAGAATACCCATCGGGTTTTCACTTTTCGCGGAACTACTTTGTCACTGCGGGTGGTACCTGTACGAGACAGCTCAGAGTAACGTAGCCCTTGCGACATTGCAGACGGCGCGAGCTATTTGTGACAGTGAAGAAAGTGGCGTCGAACCACGGTTAAAAGGCTTGATTTACAGTAACATCGGAGTCGTGCTCAGTGCTCTCAATCAAGCACAACGGGGTCTTGACATAAGCAAACAAGCACTCAATATCCGGCTGAAATACCTACCGCCTCGCGATCCACAAATCGGCGAGTCTTTAAACAACTGTGCAGGATGCCTTCATGACCTTAATCAATTGGATGAGGCGCAGGGTCTATTTCAAGACTCGGTTGACCTTCAAGAGGAAAGTCATATCAGGAACGAGAATCTTCTTGAAGGCGCATATTCGAACCTGGGGCGTAACTGCATGGCTATGCAACGACTCCAAGAGGCTGATGAAGCGTTCAATCGCGCTCGATCCTACCACAAAACTTGCACCAGTGGGGCATTTTTTGTGTCACTAACGATCTTCCTCATCGGCAACCTCCGTATGTACCAAAAACGATGGGAAGAAGCGGAAGAGGAACACCAAACTGCACTGCAAATGAGGCTTCAATCACTCGGGCCAATACACAGGCTTACTGGCGTCTCCTACCACCAAGTTGGGAGACTCTTGCACCGCCGCGGCATCGACCACGGTCAAGATCCCCCGGGCGCTATCGAGATGCTTCGCAAGGCACTTGAAAGCTTCAAAACGGATCCTGCAGAACCTGGGCTCGCGCCGCGCACCAAGCTTTTGCTCAGTTCTATTTTGTCAAAGGTATCTGCGCGAACGCATAATGCTGAGCTTTCTGCGGAGAGCCAGACACTGAAAGAAGAAGCTGCTAATGCACTGCGTTCGGAGCCCGATCTTGCGGGCTTGCCGTATGAAACCGAGACAGAATGGGCTATGCTTGTACAATACGAGTATCGTTGATAAGTTGCAGTGTATATCTGTATACGTTAGACGCGCGCAGTTTCCTCTAGTATAATCAAAAATGGAATCAGAAAATTACTATACCAATCTACATTTCACGTTTAGAAGAACAGACGATATAATGTAGTAAATATCAGGGTAGACAACGTGTATATTTGGTATGTGACTTATGACAGCAGGCGTAAGCCTTCCCGCTAGGCCCGGTGGACATGCTGTATCAACCTTGCGCCAGAGAGCAGCCGCATAACTCGGGCAGGGAACTGGACACGTCTAGTACCTCCCACTTGTCGTCAATCTCGAATTCATCTGCATCTGCATCTGCCTCAAGTCCATGCACCACGAAATCAAACTGCTCTTGGCCAGGCGGTGTCCATACCTCGTTCGCGTCGTCGAGACCAAGCATACCGCCAGCAACGGTCCCGTCTTGAATGTTTCCGGAAGAAGAGACTTTGATTCTTTGCATCCGAAAGGCTAGCACGAAGGGCGTCTTCTCTCCAAAGGTATGTTCAACCCTGTCCTCTCGAGTTGCCCCGACTAATGGGCCGGCTGTAACTGGTACACCGAATGATGTTGCGTCAAATCCGGCATGTAGATTCAAGCCCTTCATCTTTGCCCATGTTACTACTCCTGAAGCACCATATGCAAATTTCAGCCCAGTAATCATGTACACACGAGACGATCGCAACCAGTTCGCATCTTTTGCAATGAACTCTTTCACTGAAGAGTTCTCCAGGCTTTGTCGAATGTAATCAGGTGTAGGTGTAAACGACATCGTCTTCAAGGTTTTAATCGACCAAGTTTCGGAGGCTTTGTTGCCTAGATCCCCACTGATTTCCCCACTGATTCCCAGAATATTGGCTAAAAAGGAGGCCCAAATACCCACTGTGAATGAACGCGTCTTTTCGTATGTGACCGAATAGTCCTTGTTTTCGACAGTCTGCACCGGAATGACAGCAGGATCTATAAGAAGTGGTGAGTTGTTGAGTGGACAGTCCGCGTTGCGAGGATGTGTAATGATGCCTCCCAGGAAGATTGGACCATTGACTGGCGAATCTGTTGTGGGTGCCAGGAAGTAGAATTTTGGCCTGAGCGAGGCCATGTTGTAAGCGGGTTTGGGTTGAAGGAAGTACAGGACCTTGAGGAGATCCCAAGTAGGGAATAATTAGTTAACAGAGTACTGTGAAGGCGGCTTAGTAGTCTTAAGCTACATGAGCTAAAAGAGAGCGGGAAGGTAATATTGCATATATATATATAAGGTGGTAAAAAGTTGCTAAAGAACTGTGTTATATAAAGGAGGCAACGGAGGAAGGTCTTTACATACAGGAGCTTGCTAGAGGGATATAATTCACCTTATCAAAGTGCTTTCCTTGAAACGTCACAGCTGATACGTTATGAAAGGATGCAAGGCTGAAATATATATGGCCTGCCAGCGTCGTCAGTGTGGCTTGCAATGTGCATAAAGGCTGCACAAGCCAAGGCAATTGCCTAATTTGCCACCAACCATACAATTGAACGCAATACTGGTGTGGTAGGGCGTAGAGTAAATCACCGGAAACCGAGTCACACCACCTGCCAACTCACGTAACAAGGGTGTTCTACCGGGATGATCTATGATACGTGACAGTGGCGTAGGAAGCATATCCTGACGGTGCAGCGCGCAAAGATAGCGCGCGGCCTTTTTTGTAATCTTTAAATGCTTGTTGTATAGCCTCTGTCGCGGAGCAAGAGTTAAACCTCCTACCCCTTAGAACAGCAGCTGTTGTAACTGTAACAGCTTGTTCTCCTTCTAGGCCAGGCGGTAGATAGTTGCAGGAGGAATCGTGGCTGGGGGAGGCTTCAGAAAGTGCCAGCCACATTTGTGTGGGGGAAATTTTGAATCATAGATTATACCACAGCAAATACATCCTGAGGTCGTAGAATCTTCAAATGCTGTATGGTGGAGGTGCTCTGTTGAATTTAGTTGATAGGGTGGTGGCTGCATACAATACGAGACTCGGCCGGCGCTACAGTCTGTGTTTTCTGGGCATCTTTATCGTGTCTACAGCGATTCCTTACCTCCAATCTGCACCAACCTCCTTCCCCGAGTCTTAAAGATAACCATGGCAGAGGAACGACCTACTCTAGCGTTCCAGACTAACCAATCTCAATATGTCAATGAAGTCGAAAAGATAAAGCGAAGATTCCGCGAGGCTACGACAGAGCTGCGGCGCAAGCACGAGATCAGAGGCTTCTACCTTGCGCACCAAGCTATCCAGGCCGCGGAGCAGTGTTTTGGTATCGGACTTGAAGAAAACCTACTATTACAGAGCATGATCTCTGGCGAGTATCTCAATGCTGGACTACAACATGAAGCATCCGAATTAGACTTGAAGATAGAGCGATCTCTTGAAGGGCTACACGACGCCGAATGTCGAACGGCTCTCCAGAACACCCTTTTTCTGAGACGTAACAAGTACGAACGCCTGATTACCGGGATTGATCCGTCGCAGTCTATCAACAGTGCACACAGCGCTACAAATCGAGACGGTTTGCAACAACCATCGCATTCTGCGCCTGAAGATCGGCAATTGCGTCATGACACACTTCGACGCAACACGACCAATACGTCGAGCACCCTAGATCTCATGGATGACTGGCGAAGTCCACGGTCGGATAGCCATCTATCCCGGCCAAGGAGTCTATCTCCTGTGACAAAGTCAGAGGTAGCCCAGACCACGCAAAGATCTCGTTCAAGACCAACGACCGCCACCCGTGAAGCGATTCTTCCTTGGTATGGCGCATCCTCTGGATCTGAACCGGATCTTGTGATAATTGATTCGAAGGCGAAAGCAGCATCTATCAGGAGGAATGGATACGACTGGACGCAGACGAAGGTACAGTCCTCTCAATTCGCAAGCAATAATCTGGACACCTAGTAAGTAGATGGACAGGGATCATGGACTCACATTCGACTCACACGCATTAGCGAGGGCAAGGCCGACGAATGGTTTAACTGCTTGTCACACAAAACACACAATTTCATTCGTGGTCCGGACGATCGATTCCAGAGTGAGGCATACGAGCGAGTGCGAGTTGCAGTACTTGATACCGGCTTTTCGAATAAGAATCTCTCCGAAAGAACATTAACTCAAAGCTTCAGTGGGAAGATATCGAAATTCTATAGCTTCATCGCTGGCGAGAAGCATGGCGACGGTGACATTGATGGAGGTGGCCACGGTACCGATGTTCTTTTCCAACTATCACGAGTCTGTCCGAATGCGAAGCTCTACAGCTACCGTGTCGCACGTCGCGATAATGGTAAACTAGTTGCAGACAAGGTAGCAGTGCTCGCGGCTCTCGAACAAGCTGTCAAGGACAAAGTAGACATTGTGAACATGTCCTTCTGGTGGCCTTACGATGACGAAGATGTCGAGCGAGCTTTACATACTGCACAAGATGCGGGGATACTGTTGTTCGCGTCAGTCTCCAACTCTGGTGCTATATGGGACAGGAACATTTTCTATCCAGCCAGCTCATCCTGTGTTATTGCAGTCGACGCAGCAGATGGGCTGGGAGACCCTGCCCCTTTCAACTCATCCACCTCGTCTGGCGACATTAAGGCTCGGTTTACAGCTCCTGGAATGGGTGTGCTTGGCATTATACACCCTCGAAGAAGTGGGACATCCTTTGCTTCACCTATCGCTGCGGGAATCGCTGCTCTTGTTCTCGAATTTGCACGACAGACGCCCCTTGCAGGTGACAATGCATCTATCTTTCTGCAGAAACGAGAGGGAATGGAGCTTATTTTAAAGAAGATGCAGGTTCAAAAGACACCAGACCCCTTTCTGTTTCTTAAGCCGTGGGGACTCCTCGTTGATCATAGTGGACGAGCCGGAGGTAGTGGTGGTCCGGGTAGTCGCAGGTATTATGTAGCTTCGGATGTCGTAGAAGAGTTACGCAGAAAGTATGGCTATGACAGAGGTATTGGCGACAATTTTATCAACACTTAATGTAAAATCTACAAGGTGCAAAAATCGGTGTTTAGCAGAGCTAACGTTTTTAAATTCCGCGCGACCTGTAACTTCCCTACTAAATTTTTTTTTTATGAATTTGCCTATATAGTAGTAGCTATTACCTAAGTAAATAAAATATAATTATATAATACGTATATATCTTATAATATAGTACTAATACTAACTTTTAGTATTATAGTTACCTTAGAATATACTAGAAATAGATAAATATAAGGCCCTACTTATAGTACTAGCTATTACTAATAGTAATACCCTATCTATAAAGTCTACCTGCTTAAGTACTATAATTATAGTATAATAGAAAGTACTACCTACTATAGAAGTATCTGCTAAGGCAAAGACACCTGCTAAATTAAAGGTAAAGGTAAAGTTAAAGGTAAAGGCGCCTATTTAAGTACCTAATTAACTACCTAAAAGGACTATAAAACCTAATAGGGTAACTATAAAGGTATCTAAAAAGGCTATAGAGTTAGAAAAGAGGGTAACTTAAAAGTTTCTATTAGAATAAGGCTTGCGCTATAAGTAGGAGGAGGAGAAGAATAGGTAGAAGAAAAAGCCTAAGTTACTAATTTTATTATTACCTTCTATATAATTAATGCCTATATATTAATTAATAACTATATACTAATTAACGCTTATATACTCTATAATTACCCTTATAGTATTATTTTCTACTTTATAGGAGCTTAATTATATAGTTATAATATAATATAGCCTAATTATTAATAGGTCTTATAATATAAAAGAGGACGCCTTAGAAATATCTAAAATTATATTTATAATAATAGAGATTAAGGTATCTATTAAGTTATTAATTAGTAATTATTATTTAGACGTTACTAGGCTTAAATATACGTATATATTAAATAAGCTATTTATAGTAGACTATTAACTAGTTTTATATAATAATTTAAAATTTAAAGCTTTTTACTCTATATACTTTAACTTTATTATATAACCTAATATTAATCCCCTACCTATAACCTACCTACTATAATACTTTATAAGTAAATAATTAAAATATATAGATATATACTTACGTACGTAGCTAGTTGTTATATAATTAATTTAAAACTCTATAAAGATAAGCTAATAGGCCTATTCTAAAAAGGGTTAACCTATAATTAGCTTAAGACCTAGCTAAAAAAAGAGAAGGGTATTACTATAAGTATCTATATAATAAAGATATAGTTTAAGAAATAGGGTATTAGTATAATAGTCTAAGGGGTAGGTTTATATAGTAGAACTTAAGGGATATAATAAAAATTAGTAAACGTAAAAATTAATATATATCTATATAATACTATATATTATAGGCCTAGTATAATAGGCTAGGCTTTACCTAGCCTTAGTTATAGTTTAATTATAGGATAATTATAAAACTAGAGAGGAGACTAAGGCTTTACAGCTTACTTATACTATAGACTAACTATATATATAAGTAAGTATATATATAAATCTCTATAGGTACCTAGATAGACCTATAAGGAATATAATACTTTTATTAGTACTTATTATAGTAGTATTCTAAGTTAGCCTATAATATTTATATTTCTTTTTCTAACCTAATAGATAACCTAAAACTAAGAAAAAGATAACCTCTAATATAGATTAGAATATTAACAGCCCCTTATAAAGGGACTTAAAGGAGGATCTATCTATTATAGAACTTATAGGAATATTTTAAATACTACGTTTCTAGAATAAGGACCTTATACGTAAGGTAGTAATCCTAGCTAAGAGTTAAGTAATACTATTAAGCTTCTAGCAGGGGAACCCCTTTTAGTAATAGAATCTAGGGCTAAGCCTAATAGGTACCTAGTAGGGTTACTCTTTAACTTAGATACCTATATTATAAGGAGCCTAATATAACGTAATATAGAGACATACTAAGCAGAAACCTATAGTATTAGGCCCCCTATTTAGTAGTAATAAACTATATTATAAGGCTTAGTAGACTACTATTTAGGTTAAGCTTTAGCTAGATAGTAAGTATATTAGAAATAATTAGGCTAAGTTCCTACTAGTATAGACAAACCTAGCTGTAAACGTATAATTAGAGGTAGCAACGTACTTTAAAAATAGAAGAAGAGATAGCTAGTAGGATCTAATAGCCTTTTTAGACTACTTAGCCTTCTACTACTGTAATAACTATAGTAGGAAGTAAGCTTAAGCTAAGCTTAAAGTATTATAATAAGGAAAGAAGGAGGCATTTATAGCCTTCTTTATCTAGTTTAAGTAACTCTTAGTATAAAGTAGTAGTCTTAAATAGAACCTAAAGTAGAAGCTAGGTAAACTCTAGCGCGTGTTAAATAAGAAGCTTTATAAGGTTATATAGAGGGGAATATAAGCTAGAAAGTAAAGACTATATAATTAAGTATAAAGATTAATTAATTAGTAATTATCTATCTATAAAACAAAGGAGAATTTATACTACTCTAAAGGAGCAGATAAACTTCTGTCTAGTAATCTATAGAGCTTTCTGTAAATTATAAATTATTAAGTTAATCTCTAGTATTCGGCTATCTTATAGCGATATCTAGAGCTTATAGTCGATTAATGTAAAGGAATATAGGATTACGTAATTAGGTTATGTAATTAGGGCAGTACCTAACGCGATAGGTTAGTATATATTAGAAAGTTATATATATAGACTATAAGGCTATAGTATACGCATATTATTCTATATTAGTAGACTTAGAGATAAATATAATAGAATAATAAAATAGGATATATTACCCTTAGCCTTAGATACTAGGCCTAAAGCGCAACTATAATAGGGATATATAGATAACTATTATAAGCGTAGTAGGCACGTCTATATCTTAAAAGGGACCTAATAAGTTAAATTAGATTCTACTAGTAGTATACTAATAGTAATAAGTAGTAGGTATATGCCTCTATTATAGATAGGAGGGATACTATACGTAAGATTATATAAACATAGTTTATAAGGAAACTATTATAATTAGGTTAGTAGATATAAAACTATTATAAGAGGATTAGGGAAACTAGATACCTTTAGTTAAAGTTATAACTAGAGGTAAGAAGAAAGCATAATAATAAGGAGTTAGCTATAATATAAAGTCTAAGTAAGTAGCGTAAAAGAGATTAGCTAGTAAATAGATAAACTACTATTCTTTATTCCTTTATTTATAAATAACTTAGAGCACGTTAAGGCGTTAGTTAACTTAGGGTGCTAGTATTTTAGTATAATAAATAAAGAGGTTACAGAATAATTAGAGTTATTTTTTATTAATATTCCTCTGCGTATATTATAGCAGGTAGTAGACTCCTTAGGTAATACTTAGATTATAAGGTTAGTAGCTATTAACTATAATATTAATAGGTAGGCTATGCGTATAGTAGTATATATAGTACTAGGGCTTACCTATAGCATTATTCTAGGGAAACCTTAGATATAGAGAGAAGGGGTTATACTAGACGTAGCCTAGGGTAAATTAACTATTTATAGGGCAGGTAATATAATTATAAAGAAGGTCTAATAATAAAGGGATATCTTAGAGGTAGGTAGAATTTAGGCTATAGAAGTAGAAGAGATATTAGAACAGGAGAAAAGAAAGAGAAGGATAAAAAGAATAATTTTCCCTACTATAGTATAGGAACTAACGCTAGTAATTAATATCTTATAGATATCTTAGGGCTTAGGAGGGACTTACTATAAGGCTAAAACGCGTATACTACTACTAGAATTATAAGACTTTATAAACCTATTTAATAAGAATAAAGCTATAGGCCTGCCTTTATACTAAGGACGTATAGATTACTATATATAACTAAAGAAAGATAAAGATAGTTATATACTAGAACTACCTTAAAGACTATTATACCCTACGTTATAGGACTAGTTACTAGAACTTTAGAAATAACTAATAGAGCTACTAGGTAAGTTTATCTTTAGCTAGAGTACTTATACTACTAATTAAAAAGGCGTTTAAGGGGTAGCGCCTTTGCGTTAACTATAGGGAGTTAAATAAGGTTATAGACCTAGATAAATATCCCCTCTCTCTAATTAAGGAAATACTACGCATACTATCTAGGGCTATATAGTTCTTAAAAGTAGACGTAAAAGCTACCTTTTATAAGCTTTATATAGTAATAAAAGAGGAATATTTAATAGCATTTTAGACTTAATTTAGACTATATAAGTAGTTAGTCTGCCTATTTAGCCTTACTAGTACGCCTTTAACGTTCTAGTAATATATTAATAGCGCGTTAAAAGAGATACTTAGGGCGTAGGTAATAGTATACCTAGATAATATATTAATATACTCTACTAAGACCTAGAAAGACTATATAGCAAAGGTCTAGTAGGTGCTAGAGCTTTTAAGGGAAGCTTAGTTAAACTATAACCTAGAGAAGTATAAGTTTACTATAAAAGAGGTAAAATACCTAAGGTATATTATATAGGTAGAAAAGGCTATTTACCTAAACTTAGAAAAGCTCTACGTAGTAAAGGATTAGGAGCTACTAACGTTAGTTTAAGGGGTGCGTAGTTTTCTAAGGTTTACTAACTTCTATTATAACTTTATCTTTAACTTCTCTAATATAGCTGTGCTACTAAACTAACTTACTAGTAAAGACGTTTTATTTTATTAGAGACTTAAGGAAAACTTAGCCTTCTAAGTATTAAAGAACGCTTTTATAATAGAGCTAATCCTAGTATAATAGAATCTAGCTTAAAGGACGCTTATAGAGACTAACTACTTAGAGGTAGCTTTAGGAGGGTGCTTATTATAAGAGATAGATAGTATTCTTTACCTAATAGCGTACTACTCTATAGCCTTAACGCTAGTAGAGAAGAACTATATAATATATAATAAGGAGCTATTAGTAGTAGTTTAATACCTTAAGGCGTAGAAGATAGAGTTAAGAAGTATAGAAGAGCTATTTACTATGCTAATAGACTATAAGAACTTAGAGTACTTTACTAGGCTATATATCTTAAGTAAGCGCTAAACACGCTAGGCTAAAACATTATTAGTATTTAGTTTTAAGCTAAAATTTTATCTAAGAAAGTTATCTACTTATCCTAACGCCCTAAGTTATAGGGAATAAGATAAGTCTCTAGAATAGGCTCTTAAGATATATATTATAACTCTAGTTACTATCTTAGCTATAAATAATACTAAGACGCTAGAGGTTATAGAGTTACTACTAGAGGACTATATTTTCTTAGACCTTTATATATAAAGACTCTAGGACGCAGCTATAATAGAGGACTTAAGTTATAGTATAAGGCTTACTATAGTATAAATAAATAATAGGTATTTCTTAACTAAGGCTAATACGTAGCTTTAGATTACAGATTATATAATTAGCGCGTATAGTATACTATTATAGCGTAGAGTAATATAGCTACTATTCTAAGAGCTACTAATAATAATAGTAATATAGAGAGTATATAAGTTAGGCCTAGTAAGATACCTAAAAAAGAACGTAACGTTTATAGTATTATAATAGGACTATTACTAGAATAGAATATCCTAGAACGTAGTATACTTTATCTTAAACTATAACTATATTAGAACGCATATAAATTATTATTCTAAGTAGAGTCTCTTATAGCTAATACTAATTATAGTAAGGTACTAGTTATAGATATCTATAGACTTTATAATAGAACTTCTAGCCTAGGATAAGACCTCCCTATATTATATGCTAGTAATAACAGATAGACTATTAAAATATATCTAACTTAAAGCGCTAATAATAATAACTACTAGGTATATAGCTAAGGTCTTCTAGGATATATAGTAGCGTTTCTAGAGATTCCTAATATCTATTATTATAAACTAGGGCTTAGACTAGTTAGGGAAGTTCTAGACTACGTTATGTAAACTAGTAGGTATTAACTAGCTCTTATTAACAGCGTATTATCCCTAGATAGATAGTAGAATAGAGAGGATAAATTAGGAAGTATAGGTAGTCTTATAATTAATAGTAAACTTTAAGTAGACAGACTAGCTATAGTGCTTGCCTGCAACGCAGTTAGCATTAAATAATTAAGATTTAATAGTAATAGGGGTAAGCCTAAACCTGCTCTTTAATAGATATAATTTAGATTTACTATAGAAAGTAGTAATCCTAAAGGTAAACTCTACTATGCTAAAGGGAGGTGTAGTATAATTTCTAGAATACTTTAAGACTAGTATAGAACTAGCCTAGGTAGTAATTATATTTACTTAGTAACGCTAGTAAGAAATAGTAAATTAGACTTATAGGCTAGCTAAACGCTTTTAGGTTAGGGATATAGTATAGTTTTTAATATAAAATATAAAAATAAATTACCCTAGTAAGAAGCTTAATTAGATTTAGAGGAAGTATATAGTAATAGCTATTCTAACTCTGTTAATAGTAACTTTAGACCTTTTAGGGAATCTACATAAGACTATATATATAGATTTAGTTAAGTAGTTAGTAGATAATCTACTTCTAAGCTAGGTACTTTTAGACTCCTAACTAGGCCTAGAGTAGGTGCTAGAGAATTTAGACCCTAACCTTAGTAAGTATAAAGTAGAGAAGATACTTTAGATAAAGAACGTAAAGTAATATAGTTAGATAGTTAGGTTTATATAGTAGAACCTATAGGACTTAGAGAAAATTATAAACACAAAAATTAAAGCAGATCTGCATAATACTATACTTTATAGGCTACGTATTATTAAATAGATACTATAAACCTATATAAAATATATATATAAACTATAGCTATTATTATATCTATATACGTAATCTTTATTTACTTATTACACCTTCCTATTATTATATAAAGGTAGTATAGTAGTAGAGCTAAGGCGCTATTTCTAAAAGAATTTTTTCTAATAGTACCCTTAGAGTACCTGCGTAAGTTATAGTACTATTATAGTACCTTACTAGCTATACTATTTACTATGCGTAAAAACCTACTCTTCTACTATTAAATTTATATAGAGTAATAGTATTAATTATTATATTAACCTATATAACCTTTATTCCCCTATTATACTAGCGCGTTACTATGTAAAGCTAGTAGAGTAATAATGCCTAGGCGCTATACCTAAAGGGAATCTTTTCTAATAATATTCTTATATAGTATAAAGATAGTACTATTAGTATAGCAGGTACGCTAATATACTATTTCTAAAGTATATCTATTTTAATAGCGCTTCTTATGCGCTATATAGATGCACCCTCTTAGGGCTTTATAAAATACTTTATCTATAGCCCCTATATATATAAGAGTAGTATAAAGAAAGAATATAAGAAAGATAGCTAAAGATATAGTATATAGTCTTATACTACTCTTTAGAGTACTATATTTCTATGCTTTCTATAAAATAGAGAGGTATAGTAGAGAGGTATAGTATAATAAGCTGTCGCGTATAGTACTTATGCTTATCTAATCTGCGCGTTACTCTAGGCAAGCTTAATAGCTTACTAAGGTTAGGTAACTATCTAAAGCTTACCTAATAGTTCGTAATCCTGTAGATCTTTAGACAGACGTTCTTCTGCTCTAATAGAGCAGTATATAATCTTATTTGTTACATAGTATTAGATAGTTACTAATTAATACTCTTTTATAACTTAATTATATAAACGTACTTTTCTAGCTTAATTCTACCTCTATAGTTATAAGCCTAGCGCTTTAAGAATATAGATTATTTCTCCCTATGCATCTTAAAGAGCTAGAAAAGTCCGTTTAGCTGCTCTAAATCTCTTTTTAACTACTAAAAAATTTTCTTAATAAAACTTTACACTACCCCCTCCCTCTTAACAACGCTTCTAACTACCTCTACTACAATCTATTAATCCCTTAACTATAACTAAAGCACTCCTAGTAAGCAAGACGTAGCTCTATAATTATTCTAGTTAGCTATACTAGTTTATAGAGCTCTAATTCTATATAATACAAAAGGGAATTTAGAATTAGATTAATCCTAAAGAAAAAGACGCTAAATCTTTTACAGGAATAATTCCTAATTATCTAGAGCTTCTAGCTAGCAATGCAAAAGCAGAAGAGAAGGATAGATATACTAGGGCGCTCTAGGAGTACTAAGCTCTATCGCGCGAGCATATAAATAACATAGCACTCTACTAGTAACTATTAAACTAGATTAATGCGACGGTAGACTGTAAGATCCTACGCCTAGTAATAATAGAAATAGTTAAGCAGAATAAGACAACTCTTTAAGCGCTTATCTAATATCTCTAGGCAGAGCTTGCTCCTATAGATATAAGCTCTAAGAATGTTGTTTAAGCGCAGTATTGTACACACCTTAATCTTACAAAACGCAGTATAGTAGATCTAATAACCTAGTATTATAAGTAGAGTAACCTCTACTAGAAGGTAAAAAATTACAAACTTAAAGACGTTAAAGGGCAGCTTATAGTTAAAGATTTTCTAAATGCGTTAGCAGTAAAGATTGCACTAGAATAGGCGTAAAGGCAGCTCTAGTAGATTGTTTACAACTTAGTGTTTAGAGGAATAAGCTCCCTACTAATAATTATTTAGTTTAGTAAAGTTTTTTTACTGCTCCTTTAGGATTAGGAAGTCTAAACGCTAGCTAGAAACCCTAGGATCTTTGCAACCTTTAGAGGGAGCTTAGCAAAACAGCTAAATACTTAGCTGTAAAAAAGTAGAAAAGAAGCTAAGCTTAGTAAAACTAAATAAGTGCCCCTGCTATACTACCTAGATCTATCTATAGCCTGCTAATAACTGCAGAATACTTAAATTAGCTGTAACTAGGGGCCTATTTTAATTAGATAATTACTAAAAGAAGGTAATTCTTGCTAGGCTTGCTAAGCTAAAGTACGCCGCACTCTAGACTGCGCTTAGTAAGAAGGGCTAAAGCGCTCTAGCTAATAATAATTAAAAAAGATTAGAATTCCCTAGTAGTATTGCCGCAGCTCTTATTAACCTAATGCTCTTAATAGAAGACACTGCGAGATTAGGGGTGTACTCTACTATAGATTTTAACGCTTACCTACTCTCTAAGAGCACTATACTAGATAATAGAGCTGCAATCTATCTAGTTAACAGCATAAATCTGCTTATCCCTAGATTATTTAAGAAGGCTTAAGGTATAAAGTGTATTAAGGCTAGTACGTAAGCCTTTCTAATTATAGGAACAGGTACTTACGTTATTAAAGGAGTGTTCTATAGATCTAAGGGACCTAAGTTAGAAGATCTTACGCTTACGGACGTTGCCGTAGTAGAGGGATTCTATGTTAATATTATTTTAGAAGCTTATCTTTAGCAGAAGGGTGTATAGTATTTAGGTTTAGATAATACTATACGCGTAGGGAGCTTAGGATTAAGCGTTGTACTTATTACTCTATTACGTAAACACAACCTTACCTTTATTAAATATAAGCCTCTTACCTTTTATCTATTATCTATAAGCGTAATCCCCTTGCGTAATAAATAATAATTATAGACAACTTACCTACGCAAGGACTTAGAGGATCTATAGTATATAAGAGTAGGCTACCTTAGTCTATAAGCTTTGTAAGCACTTATTAAAAGAGCTAGGAATATTTAGATTAAAGGAACCCTAAGAAATTAATGTAAGCATTGCGCTACAACTTATGCAAAGCAAGTAATCTCTTAAAGACTAAAAGAGAGATTACCTTAACTATATTAGAGAGTCGCGTAGGATCTTTTTAACATGCCTGCAGGGATAATAAGGGAATAGTAGATCTTCTTACTTAAGGAAGAATATAGTAGGAAGATCTATATAAGGAATCTCTAAATAAAATTGCTTCTAGAAATTATGCAAAACGTAGAAAGATTCTAGAGCTTTATATAGGTAAGATACAAGCTTAGAATTATTAAAGTTAGATAAGATAATAATACTACAACGCTCCCTTAGCATAAAAAATCTAACTACTAGAAGTAGGTAGAGGATTATAGCATAGAGATTAAAAGCTCTCCCCCGTATACTTATAAACCTAATAGTAGAGCTAAGAGAGTAGGGTAAGAGATAATTATAAAAGCTATAAAGATGTAGATTAGCGCAAATTTGCCTAAGAAGCTCTAGCTAGAGGTAGTAGACGTAGTAGTGTAGCTCTATAATATAAGTCTATCGCACGCTTATAATATAAGATTACTAAATAAGGTATTAGATAAGTAGTATTGCTAATATTTTTAATAGTATAAGCTAGAGCATGTAAGAAGTGCTATAGCTAATCTACGGCTAGATTAGAGCAGTATATATGCGTATAGATGTTGCGCCTACCCTTTAAATAGAGAGCGCGCAGCTAGTTGTAATAAACAGGGATTTAAGATTACCCTAAGGGGATATATTAGATATTTAGTTAGATATAAAGCTTCTAATCTATACTAAGTATAGATCCTAGCGCTTAATTAAGTAATTATAACACGTAATGTAATATTTAATAAGACCTACTTCTATAAGAGGAAGGATAAAGAGCTATCTAAGAAAGAAGCGCTTAGAATTATTTATATACTTAAACTAGATAATATTAGAGATCTAGGCGAAGCTTTTAAGCTAGTGCCTATATAGTCGCATAAGCAAACGAGCACTATAGATCTTCTAATACACTCTAGGCAAGAGCCTAGGGTTGCTATTTCTAAAGATACTAAGCGTTAGGCTAGCTAGCTAGATAATATAGTAGAATAGGAAATAACAGCTACGCAAATAACAAGCCTAGCTAGCACGTTATAGAGAACTTGCGTAGAGCTAAGGAAACATTACATAGGGCTCCTATTACTAGAAGGGACTCCTAAGCTAGGAGTCCCTAGTAAAGCTAGCCCTACTCTAGTAGAGCTAGATAATTAACTAGGTAATTCTTAGGAAGTGCACTTAACTAAAGAAGCAGATTTGCTGCAATTATAGGAAATAATTTCTAATAAGCAGGATTATCCTAACTCTACCCCTACTGCTTAACCTAAGCTTATAACTTCTAAAGCGTTAGACAAAGTAAATAAAATAATACCTACTAAGCGCACTTATTAAAGAAAGATCTATAGTCCTACTACTTGCGTAAGCTAGAGGACTTATAGAAAGGACCCTAATAATAAGCTTAGGGGTAGAGAAGGTAAAGAAGTATATACTCTTATAATTATAGATATAAAGATCCTTAAGTTTATAGAAACTTACTTCTAGGGAGACTATTCCTACCTATAGAGTAAGGAGCTTATAATAATGTACGCTGTTATAGCCTTTACTCTACACATAAAACTAGCACGAAAATTAGAGGTTTAAGTTTATATTAGTAAGCTTCTAAAAGCGCTAATAAAGTAGAGGGATCTCTAGGCGCATCTATATGCAAAGCTCTTTATAGAGGCAGCTATAAAGGAGATCTAAACTTATTTAAAGAAGGGAACGTAGCAAGTAGTTAATTAACAGGATAACTAGCGGCTGCTCCTGCTTAAGTAGGTATTTACTTACAAAACTAACAAAGATAGTTTCTTCCTTAAATATAAAGCTTAACTTATAGCTTAAGGAGATCTCTAGGTAGTTAACTTACTGCAGTTAACATACGCTGCAACGCTTACTACTTAGTCCTTTAGAATAGTAATTACGATTGCAGTAGAATTTAACATAGAGATCTACTAGTTTAATATAGTAGGAGCATTTCTAAATACCTAACTAGGAGACGACGTAGCAGTTATTTATTAGCTCCTAGATAGATTTAAATAAGCTAGTAAGGCTCTAAGGCTTAAATAAGCCTTATATAGGTTACGCGACTTACTACTTCTTTAGTATTATAAGTTCTTAGGGACACTTTAGAAGCTTAGGCTTACTATATTAAAAGAGGAGCCCTGCTTATTCTTTAATATAAAATAATAATTCCTAGTGCTCTTCTATATAGACAACATTCTGCTTATGTATTATAAGAGTAATAAAAAGGAAGCTCTAGTAATCTTAGAGGGCATCTAGTTAACATATAAGCTTAATAACAGAGGAGCTGTATAGTAGTTTCTAGGAATTAGGGTAATTAGAGACAGGCTATCTTAAATAATCACGTTAGTCTATAATACGTACATTAAGAAGGTTGCGTTAAAATTTACTCTAATAGACTTAGGAAGCTTTCCTAAAACACTCTTAGGATTAATTAAGCTTCTAAAGAATACTAGAGAGGCTTTTAAACAGGAAATTAAGGTATATTAGGAGCGCGTTAGATTAGTGTTATACACTGTAATAATACTTAGACCTAATATTATATACGCTGTATTAAAGCTCTTACATTTCCTTACTAACCTATTAAAAGCTTATAAAGAAGCAGTTAATTAGGTAATTATCTATCTTTATTATACATAATTTAAAGGGATAAGATATAGTAGGAAATATAATGCAGAGCTCGCGATATACAGCAATGCCTCCTTCGCAGACAACGTTAAGATAAAATAATTGTCCTATAGATATATAATTATACTATTTAGAGGGCTTATTATATAAAAAGTAGCGCGACAATTAACTGTTACTACTTCTACTACTAAAGCTAAGTTAATCGCCCTAGAGCATGTCTTAAAAGAATCTATAGCTTTAAAGCGTCTCTTTAATAAGCTTACGCTTAAGCTTAAGACTGCGTAGATAATCTACTGCAATAATTAATAAATAATTAGGCTTATTATTAGTAAAAATAAAAGGATTATAACGCGCCTTTAACACGTTAATATTTAGAATATGTAGCTCTGCTAAGAGCATGCTAAGGGCTCCTTTAAAGTAATATATCTACTAACTAACAACATGCTAGCAGATAGATTTACAAAATATCTACTAAGGCAGAAATTTATAAGATTTAAGAAGCTCTTAAGACTTTATAATGCACGATTAGAGATATAGGAAGAGAAGTAATAGAGAAGCGCCTAAAGGTTACTCTTAAGAGCCTAGGGGGTTACTTAGTATATATTACTACGGGGGGGAGAATACCCCTCTCCCTTAGGGAAAGATCTAGATTCTACTCTACTAACTTATTAACTAGATCCTTAAGTAACCTCTTAACTCGCTTACAGCGCGCTAAAATGTTAGCTAAGGTAGCCCCTAAGAGTAGGTAACTGTCCTATCCCTAGCGCTGCTCTATAAAAGGAGTATCCTTAAGAGCGCAAAGCACTATGCGCTATTTCTAGATCTTAGAAGCCTATAAACATATAATTAGTAAAAAATTATAATAATTTAAAAGGAAATAGAACTTACGTTGTCTAGATTATTGCAAAGGACTGTAAGAAGCTTCTTTAAAGTAAAGATAAGGTATTCTAGACTATATATAGGTTAGCCTAAGCTCTTAAATAAGGGAAGGAAGCTTATATATAGGATAGCAGGAGTAGCCTAAGTTATAAAGGTAGTAGCGCCTTAAATTAATAGTAGTATTAAAGCAAGATCTATTAGAGCGCCTACTAAGGGCACTCCTTACATAACAAAAGCAAGGAGGAAACTAATAAGCTGCCTAATTACTACGCCTAAGAGCGTTAGTAGTTAGTAATAAAGCGCCCTTAGGGTTAGAATTAGAATTAGAATTAGAAGCTCTAGGCGCTAGTAGCTGCTTCTGCTTCTTCTTCTTTGCTAAGCTTAAGAGAGCTCTAGCCTAACTAGCTAGCTTAGTCTTCTTAGTTGCCTTAGCTAGAACCGCCTACTTAGAAGCTTTGCGCTTCTAGATCTTCTTCTACTTAAGCAGATTAACTACAAGGAGGCTATCCTTATAATTAACTTAAGCCTACTTAGCAGCTTAACGCTCCTTACTCTACTTCGCACGCTCTTCTAATCTAGGTTAGTTCTAGCCTTAATTAAGCTAATTAGAATAGAACTTAGCTAAACCTAAGACAAGGTCGGCCTTAAGATTATTTAAAGGGGCGGGCACAGAAGAAGATAGACCCTAAGAGGCAGAAGGTAGAGCTCTAGAGGAGCTTAACGCATTATTCTAATAGAGCTTACGCTCTAGTTGCTTACGCTTAGCCTACTCGCGCGCTTTCTAAGTAGTTTAAGCCTAGGTCTGCTTCTAGAGCTAGACGAAGGCAGACTTATTATTAGAGGAGGAAGAGAAAGAATCCTCTAGATTATTAGGAAGGCTAGTTAAGTTAATCTCCTTAAACAGAATAAATTAGTTATTTAAGGGGGTCTTAGAGATAAGAGCTTCTACCTTCTCTTGCTTAATCTTTATAATCTTTACACTATAAGGAGCCGCTAGGGAAGGAGTTAGTTAAGCTAGAGAAGAGGAGCTATAGAATAAATAATTAGTACTTAGGAACTTACGTCCCCTAAGCTCTAGGACAGGGATAGTAGTTAGTTAAGCAGCACTAGTTAACTGTACCTATCCCTTTAAGGGGGTGCTGCTGTTAACTAGAGCTTCTATAGTAGGCTTTAGATTATTTAGCTAGTATTTAAGACGCATACTGCTCTTTAGGTGCCTAAACTTATTAAAAGTAAGATTATATAAGCTTAGGACCTAAGGAACACTAAAGGGGGGCCTAAATATAGATTTTAGGATCTTAGCACGCACACGCTCTTTAAGCGTAAGCGTAGGATTAAACGTAGGAGTAGGAGTAGGAGCTAAAGGAGCTTTTATAATATAAGGTGCTAGAGTTAGAGTCTTTAGAGCCTCTAGCTTAATAACCTTAGACGTTATAGACTTAGAAGCATTTAAAGAGCAAACTAGTTAAGCTTACTAAGCCTAAGAATTAATAGTCTTAGGAGTTACAGGCTAGGGAGTCTTTAAAGTTTAAACTAGAAGAGCCTGCTGTGCCTTTAGATTAATAGTCTTAGGGATAACAGGCTTAGGAGCAACAGCCTTAGAGATAATTAGCCTAGAGTAGAGATCCTTATAATTAGCTCTAGATAGCCGTACCTTACCTACTAAGGGGGTACTACTACTAATAGGAGCACGCAAGGTCTAGTCCTAGGATCTAGAAATTAGAGGAGAAGATATAAGAGGCTTACTAGACTTAGATAACTACGCTCCCTCTAAGAGAGCGCTGCTATTAACTAAGAAGCTAGTAGCTAGAAGAGTTATAATTGTAGAGCTAGTTAGACGCGCGCAATAAACTAGAGAGCTAGTAGAAGAAATAACTAGAGCCTTAGAAATACTATTATTAGGAGTAGTAGGAGTTAGGAATAAGAATAAGAGAGCGTCTTAAGCTTTGCGCAGAACCTTCTTAGTATTAAGGACGGCTAATTATTACTAGAGTAGCTTAATCTGTTCTTAAGGTGTTAGCTCTACTGCTAGAGCAGCTAGAGAGGAAGTTAGTTAAGCTAAGGAAGCGTTAGCAACCTTAGGAGCCTTAGGCTTAGCGTTAGTGTCTTTAGCAGGAGCCACAGGCTCTGCCTAAGGAGGCGTAGGGGGGGAGGAGCTAGAGCTATTACTAGCTTTATTAGCTGCATAGCGCTTGCGCATTTTAGTAGATTAATTATATTTTAGCTATACAAGTTAGTAAGGCAGATCTAATAAAGTAAGAGGAGCTTAGGATACTTATACTTTAGGAGCTATAGTATAAGTATAAGTATAGGTATAAGGGTATATTAGAGCGTATAAAGTTATTTAGGAGCGTATAAGGTAGTAGAAGAGAGAAGGTTATAAAGGTAAGAGAGGAGATTAATTTTTTCTCTTTATTTGTTATTTATTTACTTGCGCATAGAATGCGATTAGATAGAGCACGTAACTAATATTACTAAGCAAAAATTACTAAGCTTAATATCGCGAGATTAGTTAACGCCTCTAAGCAGGGAAGTTAAGATCTAATCTTAACCTTCCTAGGGGGTGTATTGCGTATAGTACTTATGCTTATCTAATCTATGCGTTGCTCTAGGCAAGCTTAATAGCTTATTAAGGTTAGGTAACTATCTAAAGCTTACCTAATAGTTTATAATCCTATAGATCTTTAGATAGACGTTCTTCTGCTCTAATAGAGCAGTATATAATCTTATTTGTTACATAGTATTAGATAGTTACTAATTAATACTCTTTTACAACTTAATTATATAAACGTACTTTTCTAGCTTAATTCTACCTCTATATAAGCCTATAGTAGAAAAGTAGCGTTATAAGAAAAGCCTAAGTAGTAGGTATATAAAAGTACTAGACCTAAAGGAGATTATTTCTAATAGTCCTTATACTACTATACGTAGGCTACCTCTTATATTCTAACTCTAACCTAAATATATAGAGAGGTTATATATAACGTATACTAAGGTATTATAGCTAAAGAGATCTTTTCTAATAGTTTCTATGCAGCCTAATAAGCGTAGACTACCTCCTATATATATCCTAACCCTAACCTAAACGTACTAAAAGACTATACGTATAGTATGCTAAGGCCTAACCCCTAGTAGGGATTATTTACTAGTAGCTAGTACCTAGGGGCTGTGCGTAGACTACGTCTTATTAATCTATACTCTAACCTAAGCCTAATTATAGACTACTTAGGGGTTTATAAAATACTATATTAAGATCCCTTATATAACGCCCCTAAGGTAAGTTTATACTTTATACTACCTCTAGAGGGTTATAGATATAGATTATACTAGGTTAAAGTTT
Source organism: Pleomassaria siparia CBS 279.74 (assembly GCA_010093715.1). NCBI lineage: Eukaryota > Fungi > Ascomycota > Dothideomycetes > Pleosporales > Pleomassariaceae > Pleomassaria > Pleomassaria siparia. The sequence continues at coordinate 216,733 of MU005793.1, forward strand.
ATAATTATAGTAAGAGTACTAGAAAAAAAGGCGCATAATCCTCCTACTAAATTTACTATTATAGTAAAAGTAAGAAAAAAAGGCGCATAATACCCCTAGCTAACTAGTATAGAAGCTAACTACTACTAAATTACTTACCTAAATACTACGCTATATTATTAGTTTATATAATATTATAAGAAGAGGCTATTAAGGCAGACTAACAGGCATAGAAGCTAAATAATGCTAATTACTATTCTAAACCCTACGCTATATTATTAGATAGTACTCCTACTAAATTTGCTATTATAGTAAGAGCACTGTAAGAAGAAACGCGTAATACCCTAGCTAATAGGCAGAGAAGGCAACTACTACTTAATTACTTACCTAAATACTATGCTATATTATTATTAGATTATACCTGTCTAAATACTTTTGCTATTATAGTAAAAGTATTATAAGAAGAGACCTATAAGGCTAACTAATAGGCATAGAAGCTAACTATGCTAAATACTATACTATATTAATACTAGATTATACTATAGTAAAATACCTTTACTATAGTAGTATAAGTATTACTAGAAGAGATACGTAAGGCTAACTAATATATATAAGTTATATAAGTATATAATCTCCTAATATTAGGTTTATAGTTTATTTTAAGATATAGACTATATTCTATTCTAAGCCCTAACCTAAACCTATAGAAGGGCAGTGCCTAAGGCTAATTAAGCTACTCTACCTATATATAAGCACTCTCTAAATCCCTAGCGTAGCCTAGCGCTTAGGCCTATCCTAAACCTAGACTCTAACCTAAAGCTTAGCTGCCCCTACGCGCATTAGTCTACTGCTTAGGGGGATAGAAAATACTATTTTAAGAGCCCCTAATATATTTATAACTATAGCTGCTAATAATACTACCTTATAGACTGCCTACTAGCCTATAGTAGGCTAAAACTCTGTCTATAATTTCTTATATATCTATTTATAAATAACACTACAGCATATAATCTTATAAGGGGCTAAGCTTAAGGAGCTTAAGGTCTAAAAAGAATACTTAAGATTTAATAAAGAGCAGAGTAACGCTCTAAGCTACAGAATATATATATATATGCTAAGTAAGCTTCTACCTAAGTCTAGATAATTATATCTCTGTCCTAAGCTTCTAAGGGTCTATAATCTATCTAATATGTAAATCTAAGTTATGCTTCTAAGGGCAGAGTCTAAGGGCTACTATAGCCTTGCCTATTACATTACCCCTCCCCCTTACCTAGCTTCTAAGTCTCTAAGACCTCTAGTATAGGGTCCTCTAGGCGAACTCTCCTCTAGAGAAGTTTAACAAAGTCTGTTCCTTTAAGCCTTAATATAACATCCTTCTTAGATACTCTATCTATAGCCTTATTCTTATATGTGTAGAATTATCTTACTTAGAGTAGGTTCCTAGTTATTCTAAACCTTTTATGCAACTTCTAAACTTACTAACAGCCGTAAATTATTATGCAGCCTTAGTAATCTATCTCTATATTAAATAGCAGTTAGGAGTCTCTAAGAATAGTCCTCTTAGCTCTCTGCCTTAGAACTGCATTTCTTTAACTAAGAGAGTCTTTTCTAGGTGTTTCTATCCATCTAAGTTGTCACCCTAGCGCAGCTCTTCTTAACAACCTTATATAACTATCCTAACTTCTCTTAGCTTCTAATTTAATACTAGCAATTCTATTCTTACTTAATAAGGCTTAAACCTCTAACTTCTAACTTACAAATAATTACCTTAGGTAACGTAACTAAATAATATGTAGTATGCAGAGTTAATTCCTTTATTATAAGCCTCTCTTACTTATCCTTAGCTAGAGTTGCGTAATTTTGCTAGCGCTAATAGTTTGTTTATATCTTGCACTTCTTGCACTCTTTTTCCTTCCTCCTTCTTAACTTTAACTTTTCTTCTACTTCTACTACTTAGTTATTAACCTTTTGCCTTCTCTTCCGCCTCTTGCCTACTTAGCTTGTTTGTCTACTAACTATCTGCCTTCTTACTATTCTTTACTCCTAATCTAATCTCTTTATTCCCTTAGTTTTACTATTTCTAAAGTTATCTAAGTCGCTTGCAATAGCTTAAGCACCTAGTTTTAGCTATCCTTCCTCTTCTAAGGGAAAGGCCCCTATAACTACTCCTTACTCTACCTACTCCTACGCAACTAAGCATGCTATACAGTCTAGTCTCTAGACTCTAGTTTATATAGCAAAAGCTACTCTAAAGTCTACTAAGAAGAAGAAGAAGTTAAGTCTATTTAGCACCCTTAAGAAGTATAATGCTCTATTCCTAGCCTTACCTATCTGCCCCTCCTTAATAAAGCCTCTTAATCTCCCTGCTAGCTGTAAGTCTAAGTCTAGTTAGTTATTTACTATCCTCTTACCTGCCTAACCTTCTCTATCTGTTGTGCCTTAGAGTAACACTACTAGTAAAGGCTATGCCTATAAGGCTTAAAACGCTAAGTCTAATAACAGCCTTAATGCTGTTACTATTATAAGTAATTCTAAGATAACTCCTATTAAGGATCTTTGCTAATATATTTAGGGTTATATTTACTCTGCCTACGCTGCTTGCTCCGCCTCTAGCATTAACTACCCCCTCTCTTTCTAGAAGTCTGTCTAGCAGACCTGCTAATTAACTGTTAATAATAAGAGCTATGTAGATAAGGTAATAGAGACGCTCTGCGCGGCCTATGCCCTCTAGATATTACTTAAGGGTGTTAGCTGCTATATACTCTAGGAAGTCTCTAAGGTTTAGGCTATTACCTGCGTTTACTATGCTGCTTAGTATATCTAGTGTGTTTAAGTTGTGTCTAAGTTCCTTCTAAATAAGATTGCTACCTGCTAGGCCTACGTCCTTTAGTATATTAAGTATAACAGGGGCATCTAGCCTAACTTTACCTCTCTTAATACTTATTATAATATTATCTATAACGCTTAGAAGCAGGTTATAAAGGACGTAGGCAGGAAGCTAGTTAAAGGTTCTTCTACTAGGGGACGCTTACTGCGCTCTACTGCGGTTTCTAATGCTTTTAACCCTACTGTCTAGACTAACATCCTTGCTAAGCTATCTAACATTAAGTAATAGATAACTAACAACGCTGCCCTACTCTATAAGAGCAACTGTCTACTTAGTAACAGAAATTACTTCTTCTCCTTCCTTTTAGATAATCTTTATAGAATGCGCATTAATTTCTAGGCTTTTGCTATAAGTTTATCCCTAGTTTCTAATTCCTAATCCTTCTAACTATATAGTAGGAGAGTATAGTTAACACTCTAGATAACCTCCCTGCCCCTGCCTCTAACTATACTTCTGCTGCTAGGCCTTTAACTGCAACCCTAAAGCCTAAGGGTTCTGTTTTTAATAATTAGATAACTAAGATAGAGGCTATTATTATTAGTAATACTAATAATAAGGCTAAGGGTAGTAAGTCTTAGGATGCGGATATAGGTAAGGGTAATAATGCTAAGGGGGAGGTTAAGGAGTAAGTACCCCTAGTTCTAGCGTTTCTTTCTCTTATAGTTCTAGCAGTGCTTTTTTTTGCTAAGCTAACT
>MU005794.1:0-13515 GCA_010093715.1 Pleomassaria siparia CBS 279.74
CCCCTGGCACCTCTGATACCTCTGCCACCTTAGGCACGGTGTGGGCACGCTGTGGGCAGACCTTGGGCACGGAGGTCGCGAAACTTCTCCTGATGAACGCATCCTAGTACTCTTCTACGTAGATAATATCCTGCTCTTATATTATAAGGATAATAAAAAAGACGCTCTAGTAATCCTAAAAGGGATTAAGTTAATATACAAGCTTAATAATAGAGGAGCTGTATAGTAGTTCCTTAGGATTAGGGTGCTTAGAGATAGAGCCTCTTAAATAATTACACTAGTCTATAATACGTACATTAAGAAAGTCGCGTTAAAATTTAACCTAATTAACTTAGAGAGCTTCCTAGATATACCTCTAGGATTAACTAAGCTGTTAAAGAACACTAGAGAAGCATCTAAATAAGAAGTTAAGGCATATTAGGAATAAGTAGGATTAGTGCTATATACTATAATTATGCTCCGCCCTAATATTATATACGCTGTTTCTAAGCTCTTACACTTTCTAACTAACCCGTCTAAGGCTTACGCTAATACAGTTAACTGCCTAATTATTTATCTCTATTACACATAATTTAAGGGCATCTAATATAGTAGAAAGTATAATGCGGAGCTCTTAATATATAGTAACGCGTCCTTTGCAGATAATATTAAGATAAGGTAATTATCTTATAGGTATATAATTATACTGTTTAGAGGGCTTATTATATAGAAGGCGGCATAATAATTAACTATTATAACTTCTATAACTAAGGCTAAGTTAATCGCGCTAGAGCATGTGTTAAAGGAATTAATAGCACTTAAACAACTGTTTAATAAGCTTACGCTTAACCTTAATAGTGCGTAGATAATCTGCTATAATAATTAGCAGATAATCTAGCTCGTTGTAGGAGAGAATAAGAGGATTACTACACGGCTAAGGCACGTTAATATCTAGAACATGTAGCTCCGCTAGGAATACGCTAAAGGCTCCTTTAAAGTAATATATCTGCTAACTAATAATATACCTGTAGATAGATTTATAAAATATCTCTCTAAGTAGAAATTTTTAAGGTTTAAGGAGCTCTTAAGACTTTATAACGCGAGATTACAGATATAAGAGCAAGAGTAATAGAGAAGCGCCTAAAGGCCGCTCTTAAGAGCCTAGAAGGTTACTTAGTGTATATTAATACAGTAGGGAGAACACCTCTCTCCCCTAGGGCAAGATCTAAACTATACTATAAGGGCGTCTACTAGCTTGCTAAGGAGCCTCTTAATACGCGCACGGCGCGCCTTAAGGGACTCTATAAGAGCTACAGGCACTATAGTATCCTAGGACTCTAAGGGAGCTATAGGGACTATAGTATTCTAAGGCTCTACTAAGCTAATATTAGAGCTCTTAGTAATAGTAGTATTATCCTCTATAATAATTACGCTACTATTATTACTATTTATACTGCTCTTAGCATCCTTATTACGCTAATCCTTAGGGAGATCCTCCTTACTAAAGGCATTATACCCTATAAGCGCGCAAAACGTAACACGCTACTTCCTAATCTTACTATCCTATATTAATTAATTAGAAAAAGAGAACTTAATAACTAGAGCGTAACTTACGCCTTTTAGAAGGGTCTAAATAGCGTAGAGAAGCTGCTTAGCAGCAAGTTAGCAGCTCTTAGGACTATATAGAAGCGTTAGCAAGGAGCTTAAGGGATATATAAAAAGGGAGATCTTATATAGGAATACAGGAATAGCTAGAAGCGCACTTATAGCAACGTAAGGTGTTAGCAGTAGTCTTATAGTAATATCTAAGAGATTAACTACTAAGGGCGCTTTAGATATAACTAAGGCAAGAGACAGCGCAGAGCGTAGTCTTCTTACCCTAGCGCTTTACATTCCTTAAAAGAGCTGTAATAGGCAAGTTAGAAGCTTTAGAGGCAGGATCTGCCTTACGCTTCTTCTACTTCTTTATAGGGGTTACTAGCCTGTTAGCCTTGCGCTTCCTAGCCTTCTTTTTAGAGAGCTAGGAGAGCTGCTAAGCAGGCGGCGCGGGACCTAGTTAAGCAGAAGAGCTTAGGACACTACCCTTCTTACGCTAGCGCGCTAGATCCTCTTAGAGACGTTACTAGTAGTAGGCCTTAAGCTTAGCTTTGCAATCCTTACTATAAATAAGCTCCTAATCTACGTTAGATAGCTTATAACGCTTAGGGGAAGGTAAAAGAGAAAGGGTCTAGGCTCTATTATTAATAGTAGTAAGATTAACCTGCTTACCTAGAGCAAAGCTGTTAGCAGAGCTGCTTACTAGCATCTTAGCTAGTAAGCTCTTAGCCTTAACGCGTAAGATCTTAGTTAAGAGCGCGGAGGGACTAGGGGAAGTGTCTACTAGAGGAGTTAAAGAAGTAGATACTAAGGTAAGGGGAGCTTTAGGAGCGCAGGGGGAATAAGTTAAATAGATTATTAAAGGCATACTAGTACTAAATAATAATATTATAGTATTACTATCCTGCTATAATATACTGTCTTTAATATACGCCTTATAAGCTCCTAAGGAGCTTAACGTATCTATAGACAGCAGCGCCTTACTACTACTACCCTAGATACTTAAGGAGCTCCCTATAGTAAATAAGGGCAGAACTACACGCGGAGAGCTTAAGAAACTAAAAGCCTCTAGTCCTAGACCCTTAGGTAATCCTTTAGGGGACCCCTTAGGTAATCTAGCAAGGCTAAAGAAAGGAGCTTTGCTAGCAGGGCGTTTTAGCTAGTTAATTAATTAGGCGCGTATAAAGAAGAGATCCTTATTATTAACTATAGATATTAGCAGCTCCCCTATAGGGATGCTGCTGCTACCTATTATACGTAAGGCTAAGTTAGGAGAGCTAACAGTTATAGGGAGCTTACTACTAGACTTAACTAACTGCACCTTACCTACTAAGGGGATGCTGCTATTAGCTAAGGTACTAGTAGTTATTATTATAAGCGCAGATCTATTAGATCGCGCAGAAGAAGAAACCTAGAGGGCGATAGATAAACAAGCCGCGCGCTTAGCTACTTTAGCATTAAGAACTGCTAACTAATTATAGAGAGCTGTAATCTTATCTTAGGCAGCCTAATCTATAGCTAGAGCAGCTAGAGTAACTAGGGAAATAACTAGGATATTATTAGCAGGAGCCTACAGCTCTACTAAAGAGCGTAAAGATAATAGGACTAGGGCCTTAAAAGCAGGGGAAGGAGATAAAGCATTATTAGCGTTGCTAAAGGACTTAAAGGAAGCTCTCTCTTTAGCTATAATAGCCTTAGCGCTTACAGCAGTAGACTTAACTTATAATTAGATAAACTAATCTATCTCTAGACTAGATAAGGGCTTAGGATTAGCGTTTAGCGAGGGCTTAGGAGCCCTAGAGGAAGGAATAAATAGAGGCGCAGACGCGCGCAAAGGGCTTAAGGCAGAGGCAAAGAAGCTATTAGTAGTAGATTTCTTAGCGCGCTTATAAGCGTAATACTTAGTTATACAGGTAGAAGCAGCTTTAAAAGCTTTCTATTTCTGCAAGTTAGTATAAGGATCTAGATAAGGCTTAGGAGCTTAGGATACTTATATATAAGATGCTATAGATATGTTTATATATATAGGGATAAGCTTATGCGCAGGTGCAAGGATGTAAGGTAGTAGAGGAGAGAAAGTAAGTAAAGTAAGAGAGATAATTAATTTTCCCTTTGTTATTATTTGCGCGCATGGAATAAAGATTAGATAGAGCACGTAACTAATATTACTAAGAGATATTAGGAGCTTAGTTAACGCCTTAACGTAGGGAAATTAAGACTTTGTTTTAACTTCCCTAGGGGGTGTGTTGCGTATAGTGCTTACCTAATCTTATTATATTGCCTCTGCTGTAATTATAAGGATTAGCAGACAGACATTCTTCTGCTCTAATAGAGCAGTATATAATCTCCTTTATTACATAGTATTAGATAGTTACTAATTAAATACTCTTTTCACTTAATTATATAAACGTCTCATCCCAGCTCAATTCTACCTCCATAGAAGGTAATAATAGTACACAAGCACCTTGAGTTTGGGTTTATTCTTTAGTAGGAGCTCTTCTGCAAGCGACTATGCGCGCATGAGCACGAGCGTGGAGAGGGTTGATTACAGTGGAAGGCTCAGAAAGCTCTCGTGTGAAGCCAATTGCTTCATTTTCGAAAGGGAAGTGCTCCTTTAATTTGGTTGCTCGGGCGGTAGAGCTAATGGAGACAAGACACTGAGTAGCAATACCGCTTTACATCGGCGTGTGCAGGACCATGATCTTCTCGAGCCAACTGGCGAATACCCTGCGTCGCCTGGCGGTACCATGGCAAAGATGATGTGGGCAACAGAACGGATCGCCTCCAGAATTTTACCCTTGGTTGTGACTTTGCTATCCGCTATAGTCTACTAGCAGGTAGGAGCTAGCAACGTCGAAGTGGAAATGCTTGGGCCTAAGTGTGTAGAGTCGGACCAGGAAAAGGTTCTGATGGGCACCGCACCGTATGCACCACAGCAACTGCATGGGATAGTTGCCGCCTTCAGCGAAATCGCCTGGATGACCTCTAAATTGTTTTCATATACCTCATGGCAGCCATGGGACCAAGTGTCTTACATTCATTCGGCAGATTTTGGTGAAGCTTCGTTTCGATATCCCTGATATGTTCCTAATCGTGTGGGTGGCACTATGGTTGAGGGTGGAGAATAAAACATAATTCAATCTTGATCATTCATACGATACGCAGTGTAGATTTACTCCATGGACAGGTATTTGAAAAAAAGAAACACAAAAGAGTGATCCTTCCCATCCCACCAACTCCCCCGCGATACAATCGTATATCCGGAACCCGACATGTTCTATACTCAGTTACGCACAGCGACGCCTCCCGGGAGCTGTTTAATCCAGGCCCCATCCTTACCAACATCCTCGACAACCTGTTGCGCTTTCTTGCACTTCATAGAGTCTGCAGCTGATTGAATCTTGAGCACGCTGCAGTTGGCGTTGGCGCACTTGCCGCTGGGAAGAGCGTCCATAGCCTTCTGTAAAGCATCGCCCTTCCAACCGAAGAGATAGTCACCGTGTTGGCCGTAGCCCTTGCTGTTGCGTGTGTATCAGCATCTTGATGATCTTGTCTGAAATGGTGGGCAGGGACTTACGCATCGCCGAAACTGTAGACGAAAGGCTGCTTGTTGGTGCCGTAGTAGGCGTCATTCTTGTATCGACCAGTGTCCCACATGACCTCGTACATGACCTGGGGGATAGCAACGGGGTGAGTAGAAGGGCAGCTTGTGCTACCGAGGCCACCACTGTTGAGTGTCAGAGCGCTGCTCAATACATACATGCGGTTTCGGAACTTACGCATTGGAATAAGCTACGTGGCTCTTGTGGTCGGGCGAGTCGAGGTTCACACCATCCCAGCACGATGGGAAGATGACAGTTGCTCGGATACCCTTCGGACAATACTTGTTTGGCAGCTCGCCAGTGTCTTTGGCATCGCATGGAGCAAAGCCCTCACCGTTTCCAAGACAGCGGTGGCATATGGAGACTCGGTTATTCTTGGTGGTGAAGGGGTCTCCTGCGAGCATACCTTGAGGTACGAGTATCAGTATGTGCCAATATCTTACAAGGGGAGATTCAACATACGGAATCCGGGCTTGAAGGCCGTCATCTTGTTGTTCTTGGCGCTGTATGGCATGTAGTAGACGGTCATACCGCCGTCTTGCTGGAGACCGCCGTTGGCATATTGAGGGACTCTCTGAAATGTACCGTTCTCGGGGGACTTGAAGTACAAAGACGCAGTCCAATAATTGGAAAAGTCTAGTAGCATTAGAAGACGCTTCTTGGACTACGACTTGGGAATGTTGTACCCTCACTGTCATGTTGTCAGAAAAGCAATACAAATTTGGAATTATAATATAGCAATATCGTACCTATACGTGCACGACGTGCATGTAGACTTTGCAGCTGGATCAAAAGTACCAGGCTCCATCTGAACCAAGCTATGTCAGTTGTAGTTTTCAAGAAGTGTATTCATATCTTACGGTAAGATTGAAAGAGTTTCCTATATAGTCAGTATAACACACAGACAACGTGAATAAGGGGCAATACCTCCAATAATCTGATGCGAATGTGGAGACGGATTCTGCCCAGGGTTTACGAGAGGATCAGCCCGTTCGATCGTGAGCTGTGAGCAGGCAAACCGAAGCATGTTCTGTGCAGAGACATACTGCGCTATAAGCGCGCCGGTAGCGAGGGTGTTCCAATACATGGTGAAGCCTTTTGCACGAGTTTTCGAATCGAAGAAGCCAAGATAACGATGCGCAATGCTGGAGACTTACACTCTTCTTAAACAAACCCTTGGCTGGGATCTGTCACTGACCTTGTAGATCACCGTACAGATTGAGCCATGAGTGTGGGGCCTTGGTGACCTCTGAATGACCATGACCTTCAATAGGATTATTGGTATCGTCGGTTACTTTCGTCGGCTGATGTAAAGGAACCAACTGCGATGTTGGAACTTGATTTGATGAAGGGGTCAATATGCTGGACTAATCGGCAGTTGGCGTTAGAGTGCCGAAGGTGATATATTTATTCACCCCTTGGTATATTACTGAACCGGCCAGCCTTGATTCATAATCTTGCCGATATTTACCCCACAGTACGAGATCATAAATGGTCCCACAACAGATGGCGAACAGAGCAAGAAAGCTTGATTTGACCCACTCCTAACCCCCGATCTAGTGTTGCCTGTTGATACGTGTCGAGTTGGCGCTAGTCAGTGGCCGTCAAAGCATAGAGAACGTCAGATGGAGTCGTTATTAATGGCGGGAGAAGATGTGTTTCGTTTCACTATAAGCGGATCGGCTGGGATGTAACCACATCTAGAGAGAGACCTTCCGTTTGGCTCACTCTATCTCCATACCCATCTCGTCATCGCCTTTCTCCTCGTTCTTCGGCGCCCTAGCCTCCTGCTTCCTATAAAGCGCCGCCAAATCCGCCGCCTCGGTCGCCTCGTCAATCCCCTTGTCCTCTCGAATCTTCAAGAACCGCGGGAATCTCGTACTCAGTCCCCTCTCCTCGCTGATTAGCCCAACAGCAGCTGTATACGTGGGACTCAACGTGATATCTGCAAACGCGATTTCCCAAACCTCTTGTGGCTCGAACCAGACAGCTGGCCAACCTCCTCCCCCATTATAATCGACATAGTGGGGTTTACTGGCTAAGACATTGCTATTCTCTGGGTCGTCCTTTTCGTACTTTTCACGGTTGGCTTTATAAAATGCATCGGTAAAGCCAGACATGCATTTTGTGACTGCTTCGAGGGAACCCGTTTCAGCATTTCTGACAGCGAGGAGAATGGGAGACCACCATTTTGATTTTCGGCCTGAGCCGTGAAATCCGCCGATGGGGATGAGATCAAGTGTTTCAGCGGAGGTGTTGTAATCCTTCTTCACCTTGAGCCAGGAGTCTAATCGCTTGTCTGGCTCGTATGTTGAGAGGAGGGCTTTGCGACGACCTGATAGCTTGGGTTCGTCTTTTGAACCCTCCGTTATTGGTTTGGCTTTCGACTTAACTTTTGAGAGTTTGGCTTTCTTTTTTGGAGTGGATGGTTCGGGAGGTTGGTCGTCCATTGTGGCATCAAGCTCGTACTGTAATTCGGGGGTTGGGGCGTTGTCGAGGACCTTAACCATGATGCCTTCGCACTTGATGTCGGTCGCGCTCTTGAAGAAGGTCTGGATTGCTTCGACATCCATTGAAGTCGCATCGATACTATTTACCCATGTGAAGTGTTGCGGTATTTCGACGAAGAGACTCTTCAAAAGCTCTCTCCGCTCTCGGAATGGGCGACCCAAAAGCTCTTCCCCGTTCAAATACATCAGATCGAAGGAGAAGAGGCAGACATCGATCTTGACGCTTCCTATCAATACATCTTTGCGTGCACGGTTGGCCAACGTTTGAAATGTTTTCAACTCGCCAGATTCGCGATCTATCGCTACGACTTCGCCTTCCAGAATAAAACTTGATACGCCCTCACCTCGGATCTTGGGTACCAACGAAACTAAGTCTGGATACTTGTCTGTCATGACTTCCAAATGCCGTGAGAATATCGTCACCTTGCCTCTCTCGTCGCAGTGAACTTGCGCTCTTTGTCCGTCGTATTTGTACTCGCAAGCAAAGTGTCTTCCGGGCAACTTCGTGATCATATCGCCCAAGTCCCGAGTTATGCTACCCAGCATAGGCCGAAGTGGAATATGAAGAGACAACCCACAGCGAAGGAGAAGCTCGCTGCATACTCCAATATCAAGGAGTGTCGGAATCAGATCGTTATAGTTGGGACGTCGCGCAAAGCAAGCCTTGACGATTTCCTCATTCTTCGACCAGACCTCTGTCAGCTCTTCCTTCTTTAGCTTAGCCAGCGATTTGGGATCCCGGTTTTCAAAATCCGCGTTCGGTGGTCTTGAGAGCAAGAATGCACGCGAGAGCGCGATGAGCATCGTTGTCTTCACTGCGCCTATTCTCAAATGTTGAACAAGGGTGCGCACAATGTATCGGCTCTCCTCTGCGCCTCTTGCGTCCTGTATGAGGCGCTCGACAATCCGTTGCTTCGCTTCCACACTCCCATGACCCTTACTGCTAGCAATCTTGACCAACGAATCGAATACGCTCTTGATTGTGAGAGGCTTGGGCTTCCGGAGGGTAAATGACTGTCTCTTCTTTGCTTCGAATGCCACGTCTCCGGGGTCGCCATACTTATTGTGCAGCGTTTTCAACCCAGCATTATCCAACCCGCAGACCTTCTTCAACGCCTTCGATATTGCAGACCCGCCCAATCCAAGTTCAAGGTCAATGTAGGGAGGTGAAATTGAGTTTGTCGCGAGCCAAACAGCGGGCAGTAAGCTCTCTGGATCTCCTTCAATTATAGTTCGCAGCAAATTGACCAGGGTATCCACAATTTTGATCCTGCTTGTAGTGCTGTTCACCAGCACGAAACAACGCGTCAGGAGCGCATAGGAAGCATGTCCTCCTTCTAATGCCCAATGCTTCTGGAGATCTGGTACGTGTTTCGAAGGATCGAATTCGAGAGGACTCTGATCGAAGGGAATATTCGCGGAGATGGCGTCCTCTTCTGCTGATGTGGACTGCAGAGAGAGGGTGTTGTTCTTCTTCGGAAGCATAGCAATTAGGGTCTCGACGGGAGCGATCGCAGAGTCTGTATGCGCATTGTCTTCGGGATTTAGTACTGCGGGATCCACAATAAAAGCTTTCGGAGGATCATCGTAAAGATCTTTGGAGCTCTCGGCATCTCCGTTCTGGTCTTCCTTGTTCCATTCCTCCTGCAGTTGACGGGCGAGCTCTTCATCCGTCAACTCGGGCTTATCTCCTCCCTTGACATCCACGTTCTCTGTTATACGATCCTTCTCCTCCTGTTTCATAGCTGTCAGGCCCTTAGCAGCGGCATCCTCTTTCTGTTTGGCAAAGAAGTAATCCAAGCTTCGAACGGGCTGAGTTGAGCCATTGTGGTCGTTCTTTTTGCGGCGCTTGGCTGGGCTGCCCATGGCGAGTTCTACGGAGAATTTTATGGACACCCGTACGAGGAATTCATAGTTTTGGATCGTTGCTGTTTGCGCTGTTGAAGCTTGATGTTCATTCAATCTGCGTCATCGATTTTGGGCGCTCGGACCATGTCATACATTGACGCGTTGACGCGTTTCCTCACGAAGACATTCACCCATCCCAGCCCCAAGACTCTGAAGAGGTCAAGGTGTCTCGCAAACCAATACGATACAGCAGAGGAATCTAAATTTAGCAGGATGTCAGAGGATCGTCTTACGATATGTGCCCGCGGACTACCACCCAAAGTAACGAATGCGAGTTCGAGTTGGAGAAAAATAGGTAGGTCATGAGCTGCGACAACAACGTCGTGGACGCGCTCAGGTGTTACTCTTCGACCTAGACACGTATTTCCTTGTCCCATATTCTCGTTTTGTGCCTATATGTTTTCTTCCAATTCATTGGCACGCCATTGATTCTTAGACTTGTCCCCTCTACTTTCGCCTTCTCCTTGTTCTACCAGTTCCAGCGGTGTGTAGACAAGCTCCAACGGAACGTGTCCAATTATTCAATTTCGTGCCGGGACCTTCCTCGCCAAAGGATCGGTGATATTTGGACACAAACACGATCAAGACTTGGAATACGCATTACGAAGCAGAATCAATACAGATTCCAATAGACAGCGGGCACTTGCATGCCGAGGCTTCTCCCAAGTTTTGAATGACATGTCGCATGGCGTCTACGCACGAAACCGTTCACTGTACCTCCTGCAACGAAGAAGGTGGCTCTCCGATAGGTAGGACGTCCCAACGACATCCCAATCAGGCACACCTCAATGTAGGACGATGTTGAACATGTGCCATGAAGTTTGATGTAATCGTCATAAAGTGGCAAAGTGTATTAGTGTATACTCACCGCTGCGTTCAGGGTCACATTGTCTACGTATATCGAAAGCAGTGGATTGGAAGCAGTGCAAGAAGGCAGTCCAACACCTCACCGCTACGTCAACTGCCTCGGCGGTGGACGTTGGCAGAGACCAAAACGACATATAAAGCTTCCTAGGGAGCTTCGTTGAAGGCATCATTCAAACCATTTCATCTCATCCCATCAACACTAGCAATTGAAATTGCAGCCAATATAACTGTCCAAAACTTTAGACAGTTTATCAACATCCAATATCAGCCTCGGCGACCTCAACAGACCCAATCAATTACCGAACATGTATTTCAGTATCCTCCCACTGCTCGCTTTCACCTATCTCACTTCTGCCCTGGCCATCGCCATCGGGCCCATCGAACCCTCCTGCGCAACAATTGATCCCTCGGTCACTGTCTGCGCCGAAGTTTTCAACTCAACCGACTGCTCCGGCCCCACTACCTTAGTGACTGGCAAAGGGTGTCACATCCTCTACACCGAGGGCGCAGGCTCCATCCAAGTCCACAGAGGCTCCGCACTTGCGGGATTCAAGAACGATGCTTGTAGAGGGGAGTTTGAGATTTTGGCAGGCCCAAAATGGAAGAAGCTACCCCAGGGATGTGAATCTATTAGGAACAAGAATATGATCAAGAGCTGGAATGGTTTGGAGGAATGAAGCATTCGGGGCGATAATGGCAGACCGGGATCTATTGGTAGAAGGGCATATTGAATTGTAATACAGTAGGCGTTTGTCTCGCTCATGTACCACTGTTTATTTCTTAAAATATCATATCAATCAAACACGTTGTTTCCCAGATCTCGCTATCCTATTCGAGGTTCCGTACCACAATCGTTACATACTTGTCACTCCAAGACTTGCTCTATCTTCAAGGCGTGGTTCAACACACCCCTTCCTTACTCACCTGTCCTCTTCTGGATGACACGGGCTAACTCCAACTGGGCGGGCAATGTTGGGCTTCGATCGCGCTCCCGTAGTTAGATCCGGAGGTTGTTGTTTAATGGTAGATTCGTGTCCTTTGTCCTTGTTGTTGTGGTTTGACAGGCATTCACTCTTGTGAAGTTTTCTCTTTCTCTCACAATACATCCGTATTCTTCCAGGATTCGTCTTGGTTTGGCATGCCGACCGCTATCGGTCCTCTTTCTTCCATTAGCTATTCGGAAAGCTAACATATTCCGGGTTACCACTGCTTTCATGATATACGTTTTCCTATGTGTACACTTCGCCCTGCATATACAGTAAGTACTGCTGTCGAGTAACCAAACCGCATCACTAGAGTCTGATCGATGTGCATTGAGTCTCGAAGGGTTTCCTCTAGTGGTGAAGCTCAGTCTTGGTCGCAGCGATGCTGCTTCGTTCTCTCTCACCAAATACCAACCAAACCTGAGACAAACTTGGGGATTTTCTTACCTTCCTAGACGTATAAATAACTGCTCTTCTTCTGCTTCCTCTCTTCCATCAACAACTCTCCCAAATACTGTTATCCATCCTCGTCAACGATGTCCACAACCAAAAGCTCCTTTAGTTTCAAGCCCGGGTCTCTCTTCACGGATTCCATGGACATCGCGCCTCAGCCATCCGAGTCCATCGTCGTCAAGGCCACCACCCTCGACTCAGACTCTTGGCTTGCCGACCCGGAGAAGGTGCACACTTCAACGCAGCCCCCTTTCCTCGACTGTGTTCGCTAATCTTAGTAAGGTCAAGCACGTCAACAACCTGAAGACCATCGCCACGAGCAACTGTCGACTGCTCTACGGCACCGATCGCAACAGGTTCTATGGTACACATGTCATCAATATCTTACTATTACCAGGGCAACACTGTTTCTAACCAAACCCCCTAGACACGGTGATCAGCTACGACGAGGACCAAAGCATCTACGGTGCATACCTCGTCTGCACCGTCGACGGCGCGACCAAGGCTCTGCGCCATGAGCTCGCCGACGACCCGACCAAGGCAGCTCAGATGATCGTGAACGGACTCGTGAAAGACACGGCTCTGCTATTCAGTATGTATCATCCATGGCCAGCCACCAGAACCCACGTTGCTACCTACCTACCTACCTACCTACCTACCTACCTACCTACCTACCTACATACATACATACATACATACCTACATACATACATACATACGCACTGCTGACCGTGTTGACAGCCAAGTACGCCGTCGGTGACCGGATGCGTGGCCAGCAGGGCGAGCGCGGTGACAAGGGCTATTTCGAGTTATACGACGACGTCCGAGTCTGGAAGGGTCGGGAGGTTGGCGCCGCAGAAGATGACACCAAGGGAATGGACCGGCTGTCGACGGGCCCGTCGTTCTATGCCGGTGGTCGTGGTGGATTTGCTGGTCGGGATGACTACTTTGATCGCGACTACAACGGTGGCAATAAGCGCAGCCGCAACTAGAATAAGCTCTCTCGGGAAGCATCTCTCTCTCTCTCTCTCTATCTATCTATCTATCTATCTATCTTGCGTTACAGGAATGGGCTAGTACTGATCTCAATTTCTTTTTTATATAGGCATGGTAATCTCATTACGACACGTACTGGTTCCTTTTAGAAAGGTAGTTAGCAGCGAGGGACCAGGAGGTATGTACATTGGAAATTACACAAGTAATGTTTGATAAAGCTTAAGCCTCGTAGATGATTTATATACGTGGAAATCTCTCTCTCGCCTCACATGCTCTACCTCTTACGCTAGCTAGCCACAAACACGTGCGTAAGAAGAATGTTGCAACGTGTATAGTCATTCAAAGCCTACATCTCAGACTACGCCAAGTTCCAAATGATAATAGAGACTGTGTTGTATACGTCAAAAAGGGGGTTTGACACAAACACGTCTTTTTTAAGAAATAAACTAGAGACATTACAGTATAAGTACTAGCTAGCTACGAGTAAGTGCATTGCACACATGGAACCGTAGATAGAGGGGCGTGGAAAATTCCAGCAACCAGGTATACAACGCAGAAAGAAAGAAAGAAAAGAAGGTCGGAAATTAGACTAAATGATTATGCAACATGGCATTGGGGGGG
>MU005794.1:13525-78123 GCA_010093715.1 Pleomassaria siparia CBS 279.74
CACAAATTCCAAAATGAAATATTGAACAGAAAGGGGATGTTCATTACCAGTAATTCGTCCCAAAGCCCGACCAGCAAGTGAACCCCTACCCAATTCCCTAATACCTCTCAATCAGCCAAACCCTTCGTTCCGCCTCACTCATATTACCCAACATCTTCTGTTCACTTTGCTTCATAGCTAGATAGTCGCTTACCAAGCCCTCTGCAAGGACCTCTGTCAGCTCCTCATCTTTACCCAGCCTTTCCAAGGCCTCCTCGACGCTCGACGGCATCTTGGACGTAATCCCATAACTAGTCCTCTGTTCCTCGGTCAACAGCGCCGGATTGTACGGACAGTCTTTCTCCATCAACTCCGAGACCTGGCCTTTGAGCCCTAGAAGTCCCGAGGCGATGATGGCTCCAAGAGCGAAGTACATGTTTGCAAAGCCATCCAGACTTCGGACCTCCCATCTCCCGTCTTTGACGCGGCGAAGTGGTGTCTCGCGGTTTTGAGTTCCCCATGCGAGCCATGTTCCGCCTGTCCAGGAGTTGTCTGTCACTCGCGTATACGACGAGGCTTCAGGCATGGCGAAGGCGCAGATCGCGGGGAGGTGCCAGAGAACCCCGGCGACGAAGAACTCCATATCCTTGTCGGGTGGATTGATTGAAATATGGGCGTGAGCGGCAGTACCAACTCCGGGGAAGACTTGCGGATGCAGTGTGGCACGGAGATCGTGGAGGGAGGCTATCTGGGTAATGACTTGGCGGGCTTGGATAAGAGTATCGACTGCAGTTAGAGGTGGCTGAGGTCCAAGTACGAATTCGAATTGTCCTGGCCCGCTTTCGGCATGAAATTGTTGGACGTCGATGCCAATGTCCTGAAGACCTGTTGCGATATCGGTGAGAAGAGGTAGTTGCAACCATTGTTCGGGTGTCAGAGTACCCCATGCATGGTTATGTGTCAGAGGGGCGTATGGTTGCTCTTTGTTCGATGCATTGCGGGCCAAGAATGTTATCTCGATTTCGAAACCGCAGAGGAGATTGATGCCGTGTTTGTACTGTAGATCGCTGATCAGTGCTTCAAGGCTTGCTCGTGGGCACTCGCGGATGGGACGACCGGCTTCGTTGCGCCAGAAACAGAGTACCGTTGCAGATGGAACAGGCTCTTTTCTGTGTGTTCTCCGGAGAGATCGTAGATCTGGTTCGACGTAGATCTGTCCCACAGGGTTGACGGCTGGCGTTATGGAGTCGTTTTGAAGAGTTCCGGTGTTCCCTTGGGATATGCCGATCCTGTCACCCTCTCGTACCATGCGCTCAAACTCCTTGATGGGGATAATTCGAGCTCGAACTGTGGCCATGTAGTCCAACCATTGGACGTATACGAATTTGATATCGGAGTGCTGCTTCATAAAATCGTCAAAATACTGTATTTCGTAGACCTGAGCAACCTTTGGCGGAGGTGGAAATGGCAGAGGTTGGTACTTTGCAACTGGTCCGGACTTTTCCTGATTTGAAACATTAGGAGGCCGAGAAGCCATACCAGCGGAGTTCGTTGGAGGAGGAAATATCATGGGAATGCTCTGTGGTCCAGATACAGGTGGTATTTGTTGACTCGTTATGTCCGGTTTAGTACCAAATGTCAGAGACTTCTGCGCCGGCTCGATCATATCTTTGAAGACGACCTCGAATCGTAGATCGTAGAGAACGTTGGAGTTGTGGAACAAGACGTCTTTCGTCATGCCAATGGCTTGGAAAGGCGTGATGTCGTCCTTTTCGACGTACTCGATAAGCAGCTCTAACCATGCTTCCCGGAATTGCTTGTTGGCCAACCAATATGTCTCCGGGAAGAAATGACCGTCGGTGGAATACATGAGCTTGCTTCCTGGGACTATCTCCAACGCCTGCCGTAGTATTGACTTTTGTCCATCTCGATTGACCATCGGAAACACCTCGCCCAAATCCAGATAAACGTGCCTATAGACTGTCGCCAGATATCCAGCTTCTCTTGTGTACGGATACGCAGAATGAAGTAATACAAACGGCACCCAAGGGTAGTTTTCAATCAATGGCTGGAGGAACGCGGGGTTGGATTCGCGAAGGCTGATGTCATGGTCGCCTAACCCGGTGTGCAACTGCAATGGCTTGCTAAAAGAATCGGAGTGCGGGAGTTGCTCAGAAAGTATCTCCAACGTGCGCAAGACGAGGTAGTCGTTTAGAGCTTTGCGCTCGATTTTGTACTTCTTTTTCCGTACGCATCGATCGACATAGCGCTCAAAAGGGTGGCCCACCTCACGTGCGGCTTCTTCATAGTCGGGTTCAATGTCCAGTCCAGTTCGATAGCAGACGACCGACTTGAAGCCTGCAACGTCGACATCCTGAATCGCCTCCTGAATCTCCCGCTCGAACTCATCGGTGAAAGTTAACCAGGTATCGGTAAGGTAGGACGGCTTGTCAAGATCAGAAATTGAAGCATCTTGCAATATTCTTTCCATCAACGTCTCGGCAACCGTCTCGATCCGAATAATGCGTTTACATGGTGCCGTGGTGTATTTATCGTGCCAACTGTAGGGATAAACCTTGTCGACGTCTGCAAGTCCGTCGTCAATCAGGATGGAGTAGATTCCTTGGAAACATTTCCGGTACAGTCGCTCAGGATCAGAGTTTAGCCATTCCGTTCTCTGGTCGAGAATTTCTTGCCAATCCGCGTCCTCTGGACATTCGTAGAGTTGCCGAAGTTGTCGCGCTGCTCGTAGATGCGCTAGCGATTTGAACGTGTCTCTCAAAGCTCTGCCTTGTGCCTCGGAAGTGATGGACTCGAAAGGAATGGTGTCGATGTGGGATGGGAGTAGGAGGTTGTGAGCATGATTATCGATGATGGGATAGTTGTTTGCCACGTGTCGCAGTTGGTCGATTGTCGGTTTTGGTGGTAGAGATTCGAATGCCATTTTTGTGTACCCGTCCAGAATATCCAAAGGTTGTTGGTTGGATCAAGGCGAGAAATAAATGGCGACTTGGTTCGGACTTCTTTCAGAATACCGTCAGGCAAACATAGATAGAAGAGTGAGCTAATACCGATCTCCTAATCACGTCTTCATCGATGGATAAGAAAGCCGACCGTGTGCGCCCTGGGGTGGCCTGTCTCCAGTGCTTGTTCGCGGGGATGTTCCGGCACTCTTCTGCGACTTGGAGATTCGGATATACTTGTTTGTAATTCCTTCACCAATAAGCGAATCAATAAATGTGATGTGATGTGATGTTGGGCATACTAGAGAATCATATTCAGTAATGGAAGATTGATGTTCGTGTATGTCGTCGCGTGCACATGCAGGTCAAATGACGTCGCCTAGAGTACTAGAGCGGAAATCCCATCCCGGTAGGGGTCACTCGGTGTGGATCTTCAGAATCGATGGCTGTCTCTGTTCACTACCTTCCCTTGGACCATGGCGTCGTCGTCGTCAATCTTCAAAGGCCCGAGAAAAGATCCAAATGCTTTGAAAATCGACAACGAGTTGTGTCTTTAATATAACCTAGTGGTGTGAGCGCAAGGACGCCAAGAACGTTCTAAACCCTTTTCAACCATAGAGCCAATGGTATCACGATGGTCCATCAAACGATGACAGTTTACCCACACTTGTTGGAGACTATCTTCGCCTACAAACAAAGTTTCCACGTCCAAGTCAATCGTCTCCAACATGTCGCCAGTCCGGAGATAAAATATGCTGTGTTGCCTTTGTCACCAAACCCCTGCTTGATACCTCCAGCCACGGTGCCACGACGAGCATTCCTTCTCTCAGGTGATGTGCATGTAAAAGAATGTCTGGCGGGGAACAGCCGGAAAGAGGCAGAATCTGCATAACGGCAATCATCTCATGACACATGCTCACAGAAGTAAAGACCTACACCGTATAATATGCCGTTGCTGCGGATTCTGGTTGGCGGCGCCTGCATCGTCACTCTATGTGCTACGGAGAGTCGTACGATCTATCACGCACAACGGCAAGCGCACAGCAAGGAAAGAGGGTACAAAGGTATAAGTAACGAGTCTCGGAGAATTTGTTATTAACATCTCTCCTCATTACCACTATCAGTTTTGATCAATCCAAGAAAGAAGCAAAAGAATATCGACCTATCGAGCCGCGATACTGATCAATTCCAAATCAAATCTTCGTATAATTACACAACTCAAGAATCAAACGACAAGGCTTCAAAAAAAAAAATGCGGAGCGTCCTCATAGTAGGCGCAAATCAAGGCCTCGGCCACTCCCTCGCCCTGCAATACGCCAAAGCCGGCCTCAACGTCTACGCAACAGCGCGCTACTCGGCACCTCAAGCCTCAACCCCGAATCTCCATTGGATTCCCAAAATCGACGTTACGAGCCACGGCGCCGGTCGTCACATTGCCGCGCACTGGGATGAGGATTCTAAAATCGACCTTCTCGTGATATGCACCGGTTTCTTTGCGACGGATACCCTGGATGCCTTGGATTGGGAAAAGCAGCTCAAAATGTACAGTACGACGGTCATAGCGCCGCCGTTTATCGTGCATCATTTGGAGAAGGCGGGGTTGTTGAAAACGAACAGTAGGGTCGTCCTGATAGGGAGCGAGAGTGGGAGTATTGCCTTGAGACATGAGAGTGAGGGTGGTGGGAACTACGGCGGACATGGAAGCAAGGCGGCGCTCAACATGGTCGGGAAGTTGTTGAGCATCGATCTGAGGCCAAAAGGCATCGCCGTGTCAATCGTTCATACGGGATATTTGAGGAAAGAGGGCAAGGATGGCGTTTGGGAGACTGGCGATCGACATGGTAAGTAGTGGCCATCAACGTCCCCTGGGATTTATTTTCTTGTTGCTAACATAGAATGTTCCTAGCCGTCAAGCCAGAAGAAGCCGCAACCGCGCTTCGATCATGGGTCGAGACATTCGACATGTCCAAAACAGGTCAATTCTGGGCCATCCGTGGGGCAGGAGACATCAAGACGGCCGAGGCTGTGCTGGGTCCGGTGGACATACTTCCCACACCACTGGAGCTTCCATGGTGAATTTCTCGACTCGACCCGACCCCCGGGGAACTGAATGAATCGAGCGAGTTCAGAAATGAAGATTTGTGTGTATCTTTGTTCCAGTACTGTTTTGGAGTCAGTGTCAGTACTCGAGTAGAGAGTATTATTATACTGTCTACCTCGTTACCCTATACTCTGTAGTAGTAGTAGTAGTAGTAGTAGGCTCAACTTCTCTCCATGTCCAAAGTAGGCCATTATAATATTCACTTCAATGTTCTCCATAAACAACATGCTCGAACAGGTAGGTGACATGATGTATGTACAAAGTAGGCGTTTGATACCATTCATTCATGGTATGTAGTACTGTACATACACAGGACCAAGCAACAACCACCCACACACAAACGAACAAAATCTCACTTCCCAATGCATCACCTGATAATAGTAATAATAATAATAATAATAATAATAATAATAATAATAATGATGAACTAATTACCTAATTACTACTAAACTCCAAACCGTCCATTCCCATTGCACACCACCAACTCCAACTCCAACGACCCAAACCACATGTGACATTCACAAATCGAGGCTGTGCAAACGAACAAATGGAGAGAAAGCCAACACGCGAGCAAATATTACCCCGAGGAGCATTCTGACACACAACGCCCATGTCCGTGATACATACAAAAGAGGGAGAGAGAGAGAGGCGCACGACCGAACCGGTATCCGAGGAGACCTCCCGCAAAAGTCCATAATCCACAATCCTACGCCACCATCCCGCGTCACCTCACGTCTCACACCATCAACCCCCCCCCCCCCCCCCCCCCCCCCACCCCCCCCCCCCCCCCCCCCCCCAACATACACACACATTCACTCACTCCACCACTTAATTACCTAGTCAGTCGGTCAGTCCATTAATAGGAAAAGCAATAAGCGCCGAAGGCAGATGGATGCAAATGCAAACCCGTCTTTTCTCAGCCCCTTTGCCAACTCCAGAACAAGGTATAGTGGAGTTGGTGGAGTTGGTGGGGCGGCTGCTGAGGCAGCTGGAGACTGAAAGTGAAGCGCAGTCCATTGACCGCGCATTGTACTGCCGTTTCACATTTACTAACACTAAACGAAAGTTTCACAGTAAAACATGCAAACAAGCCAAGACGGTGAACATGTTCAATTAAGGAAACAACTCCTCTAGCAAAATTTCTGCTACAAAGAACTAACTAGGGTATCCGCATGCAATGCACGCCAACTCCATCAATCGGCCTCGGGACAGACGCGTAATTTGTACAGTATTGTACGCTGATCCTCGCGATATCCACCAGTTTGTATCCACGAAGAATGTACGTGGGCGTTTCAGTGTACAGCAGAATAATGGAAACTTGGACAAGATTCCGCACCAATTGAACCAAACTGGCTAAGCCGCACCCCCTTCCAAATCCAGAGAAAAGAAAACCACTGCATGCAAGATGCAAGTTTACGCTTCCAGATCCCAGCCACAGATGTTTACAACAAGATCATGGCCATGCCGGAAAGGGCGGCGCCAAAGACATACACACCCATGGTCAGGAGTCCATTCTCCATGTGTGAGGTGGCCATACCAGTAGAGGCACCAGTGGACTGCGCAGCGCCACCGGTTGGGGAAGAGGTGACAGTTCCGGCACCGTTGGTGCCAGCTTGTTGGAGGAGGCTGGTGCAGGAGGCGGCAGTTGTCTTCGCAACGGCCTTGCTGGTAGCTGAGCCCGAGAAGCTGCAGCCACCGTTGGGGTTGGCGAGAGCGTACTGGTGGACGGCGAAGTTCAGCTGTTCCTGAGCACTGCACATGCCATAAGCTCCGTAGGTGCCAGTGGTTGCGTTCCTGCCAATGCCGGCACAGTACTTTCCGCTCTTCAGTCCACAAATGAAGCCGAACAGATCTCCGTAATCGGCCTCCTTGACGCTGTCGGTGACGGCGCAGGTCAGGGTGTCGACCATGCACGCGCAAGCGGCAGCGTTAGCAACTGGCGGGAGGGGGGTTGCAACGGCGTTCCATGAAGAACCGAGCGACGGGCAGCTTGCAGCAGTGTGGGAAGGCTTGTAGTTGGACGATTGGACACCAGTAGGGGTAGCCTTGGCGATTTCCTTGGAGAGGTTGCTGAAGTCGGCGTTCGTCTGCACCTTGTTGTTCGAGATTGAGACAAGACCTGTGGTGATTAGCGACGCATCTTGGGTTTGTGAGTGGCAAGCATACCATATTCATTAGCCTCTTCGAAGTACATGTAGACAATGCCGCCAGACCAGACATCTGTCATCTGACTGCCATAGAGAGCTTCCACTTCAGTGAACAGACGGGGACGGACGTTGTTGCAGCCGTATTCGGCGAAGAAGACAGGCACATCGTAATTCTTGAACTCCTCGGTACGAACTTGGTAACCCGAGTCTTTGAAATTGGAAGCGCCGCACCAGGAGTAAATATTGTAGCCCCAAAAGTCAATGGCAGAAGCCCGGTCACCGCAGTCGAAATATTGTTCCATGGCGACACGAATGGCGGCGTCGTCGTTGGTGGCATAACCAACGCCGATTGTGCGGTAGTTCTTTGATTTGATGTAGGCCTTGGTATCACGGACAGCAGCCTTGACGAAAGCGCTGGCAACTGTGTTGTTTAGCTCGTTGGACACCTCGTTTCCAGCGAAGAAACCAAGCGTGTTCGTGTATGTGGCCATGACGTCGACGACATCGGTGTATCGCTTTAGCAGTGTGGTTGTCCACTGGGGATCATTGCGATTGATCGATTCGTTCGGCTGGGACAAATCTGCCACGACGTAAATTCCAGCAGCGGCCAATGCATTCATGCAGTCGTCGTGGTTCTGAGTGGGATCAACGGCGTAGACACGAATGGTGTTGGTCCTGAGCTGGGTAAGGTAAGGAATGTCACGCTTGCATGCTGCGGAGTCGGCAAGAGGGTCGATGTATGCACCATTCGAGGGTTGGGTGGTGTTGGGGCCGATACCCTCTGTACATTGTGAGCATGTTTTCTTTACCTGAACGAGGGTGGAAGGGGCTTACGCTGGTACGCCACGCCCCTCAAGAAGAATTGAGTGCCATTGGTCTTGTAGAAGAACTTGGTGCCGCTGATAACAATGGGGTCGACGTCGACGGCCGAGGCAGTCCACGCAAGGACCGCGGCCGCGGCAGCTGCGAATGTGAAGCTCTTCATGATGAGGTCTGGCCAGAGATCTCAAGAAGCGCAAAGAAATGTTGATAGTAAGACTGAAGCTTGTGTTGATGTGTGAAGCTCGGCACGATGGTGTTCCAGGAGGAAGTTGGTTATTGGTTGTGTGTGTGTGTGTGTGTGTGTGTGTGTCTGGGACGCGTTTGGGAAGTCGCGCAAGAACTGACGTCAACGAGGGACGCAATGAAAGCGCACAGGCTGCGACAATTAATAGGATAATATCTGGGAGGAGCGAGAGTGAGTGAAAAAAAAAAGAAGAAGGGAGATGGAAGCTGGAGTTGTTAGTTAAAACAGCAGGCAAAAGAGTGTGAGTGTGAAGCAAGCAAAAAGCAGAGCATTTCCCAGGCGATGGATAGGCCCGGAGTGGCAGCTTCAGGGGCGTCCCGAAACACGCTAGCCTGCAGCGGGCTCCATAGAAGCCGTGAACATAAAGGGCTCATTTCATACATGCACCAATATTCCCCTGTCTGTCCACAGGATCCGTGCTGCGCCCACACAGTGGCAGTTTGACGATACATGTGTACATACAGTATTAGTTCCGAGTGTAGGTACCTTTGTACAGACATATGTACGAAGGTATGTTCATATTCACCTCACAGACACCGAACACGTTTGCACAAAAGAAATGTCGCCCCCCGTCTACACGGCCGTGTGCGAGTTTGGTGAGTAGCAAACGTGCCATGGTGCGCCTCTCCTGAGTGCCGCCTGCATCAAATGGCGGACTAGGGATCTATCATATGTAGTTAATATTCGCACCGACCTTCTCGAAGCCACGTCACCTATTTCTGAAATGGCAGTTTTGACAACTGTGACCTGGACCGTTCACGCATGGATCAAGGTGTTGATTGTACTGTGTATTGTGTATTGCATGAAAGAGGGAGTTGCTAACGGGACCCCCAATAAGCATTATTTAGACCCCCAATAAGCCCGATCAAGGAGTCTCTCCAATACGCTATCAGGGGCCATGTTTCGAGTCAGATTAGTAATCAGAAATGTAATTTTCTCTGTTTTAGCAGCGTATTCGTACGTGTAATCATTTTGCATAACCGTCGCACGCACTGCCGGCGCTTCCAGTAAATAATAATATCACCATATCGCGACAACTCGCAATAAAATTAACGCGATCCCCAAATAGGCAATTAGAGTACGTTCAGCAACACCTCAGAGACGTCGTTTTTAAACGATTTGAGCCTTAATTAATTAATTGATATTAATTTCAATTGCAATTGCGCGTTAATATTAATATTAATATCAATTAACTGCGCGTCGATATCGATATCAATTTCAATTAAAATTGATTAATATCAACTGATGGATAGATTGTATACGCCTTGATTGATTGCTCGAGCCTTAATTAATTCTATCTGCCTTAATTGATTAATTGCCTTGATTAATTGATTGCCTTAATTGATTGCCTCCCTGATACACTGATTAATTAATCAATTAATTGACTGCGCGTCAATTATTAATCACCCTGCCGGGCATTATAAGGAAAGCTGCTTTGCGCGTATCCCCATAAGCGTGTAGGGCCTGTATATCTAAAGTTATTAATAATTAAGTTACCTTATAGGTCTAATCCCCTATACATTACTCCTCCTGTTGCAGACTAAGGGAGTTAATTTAGTAATTAGAAGTTTAATTAAGGCACAACCAAGTGCTAGGGAGGAGGCTAATAGGGCAGAGGTGTTAGCCCAGGTGTTAAGGCAGGAGGCTCTATAGGTAGCAGAAGACTGCCTATCCTAGGGAGAGGAGGGCGGGCAACACGCGCAGCTTTACCTTCTTAGCGCCTTTGCTTAAACTACAAGGCTAGAACCTTCCCCCTCCTGCTTCCCCTGCTGTTAGGGGGGCGCCCGTACAACGCGATTAGGGCTTCTTAGCTAGCTAAGAATTACTGTGTAGCAGACGGGGGGGTTAGGTTTAGCGCAGGATTAGCAGGGGGAACAACCGCAGGCGCTAGAAGATAGGCAGGAGCAGCTAAAGGGTAGTTAGCGTTAAGGCGTTCAAATAGTAATAGATTGCGTTAATTACCGTGTACGCCAGCACCACTGCAATAGCTGCCGCCAAGTGCTCCTTAATCTCGCGGGCGCCCTTAAGGCTTATAGAGTTGGCGGGCAATATAGATATTAGGGGCCTGTAATCGTAATTAATTAATCTACCAGTATTAGTAATAATCTAAGACCTGTAGAGGCGTTTTAGTAAGCTTAAGGGCTATTAAATCGTGACAGCAGGGCATGCCGTATAAGCTCTAGAAGGCGTTTTTGCAAATTAGATTGTACGTTAGATTTACCTTTATCTAACGCAGATGCTCCCTTGCCTTTGCCAATTGCTCCGCCGTAAGTGCGAGGGCGTATAGAGTAATATAGTGTACAACGGCAATAAATATAGGCCTCCTATTTTAGTAGGTAATTATTAAATTAGCTACGTCAGCCTTAAGGCTGTAGGTATTAACGTAATCCTAATAGAAGACGTAAAGGCGTTTAAACAGTATAAGGATATCTAATTAAGAGGTTAACAACTAGGCCTTTATACAGGCGTAGGCGCCTTTAACTTTTAATGTTGCTGTAAGGCTAAAATAGGTAATATTGTTCGTGTAACACGATACAAGCTTCTTATTGTGGCAGAGCCAGCTGCGATTTAGATACGTATACATTTTTTCTAAGGCCTGTTTAATTACCTTAAGGACGCGTTAATAGTCTGCAATTATATCAGCCTGGAGCATGCTGTAATAGAGCTTCATAAAGTGTATTATTGCCTCTGTATTAGCCTAATGTAATCCAGATCTATTGCGAACACGCCTAAGGCCAGGGCACATTATACGCGCGTACGCCTGCACTAATTTATTCATATGCCACTAACAAAGTAATATTAACGCGTCTAGAAAGACTATTTTAATCGCGTTAATACAGCCGTTATCGTTGTTAGTAATAAAAAGGCGTAGATTAATTGCAATTGCGCCCTCAGCTAATATTTGTTTGAGGTAATTAAACACCTACACAAAATTACCTTCCTTCGTGTTTTGCATAAGGGCAACGCCAAGGTAAATTATGCAATTATTTCTATCAGAGCTAACGAGATTTAGCAGTAGGAGATCGTATTTGTTTATTTTAAAGGTGCAATTAAGGAGTATCGCGTTAGGGGAGGAAGATTTAAAGGCGTGGAGGCATTGTAGGTTAATAGCAAGTAGGAGTTTAATTCAATTATCAGAATCTAATTTAATCCTGCAAAATAATTAGCCCCGCGCTAGTCCTTACCGCCTGCTTAATTGGGTTGGCGGTTAACGATTCTGCCAATGTGAATTGGATTTTACGTGACAGATATCGGCAGAATTGGCTGGAAATCAGAAAATGACTCACTCGTACGTATATCCTTAATCTTTTAACCTTAACTCTAAAACCTTAATTTTTATATATAATCCAAGCTCTGCCGTATAATATTAAAACTCATTACGCACATCTAATTATTATAATTAGATCCCTAGAAAACGCCTTTAAAGCTCCGCGAGCGTACCTTTTGCGCCTCTTATTAGGTGGAATAACGATTAAATTGCTTTGCGAACTTCCTTAGTGCGCTACTTACAACAATATTTAGCAACAACGTATATGTTCTTAAACAGAGGGTAATTATAGAGGAGGCTCTTCTTACCGCCCTTGCCTTTTATATAGAGTATCCTCTACTTACCGTCGTTAACGTTGCGATAATCCTCCGCTACTATATAGATCTCCTAAGGACAGCTAGATTTCTTACTTTAGGCGCCCTTACAAGTGCGCTTACGCCTAATATCCTTTACAGCACCTGCCTTTATACACCTCTAAGTAGACTTATACGCCTTTAACTCCGCGTTTTTAATCTACGCGTTGCGGATTATACCTAGGCTATAATCCCGCGCCTAATTATTAATAAACTCCTTATAAGCTAATCGCGAGTTAAATGTACGTTTAGGGATAGGTAGATAAGGACGGAGTTTCTGCTAATCGTTACTGTATAGATTATTGTAACTAATATTGCCGTAGTTAATAGGCGCTGGGTGTTTTGCCTGCCGTATACGAGGCACTGTATTAGCAGCTTAACCAACTTAACGCTTAACGCGTATTAGCGATCGCGAGCATAATCGCGAGCGTGACCGTGATTAAGGGCGTTAGGATTAAGACTAAGAGGCAGACCTACCTAGTGGCGGGGACTGCAGAATCTCTATACAATCCTTACCTCCTTCGTCGTCTGTTAGTCTATTATTATCCCCCCAGCCGTACATAAAGGCCCCTGGCTTATTAGCCTCCTTATCTAACTCTAGTAGCAATTAGGTGCAAAGGCCTCGTATCTTAATATCCCCCTCAAGGGCCTCATCCTAATCTAAATTAAGGTTAATTAATTAATCTAAATCGCCCTTAATTAATTAATCAGGATTAAAATTAACCTTAATTAAATAATTAGGGCCTAAATCGTTTAAATCTAACGTCTCTAAGGTGTTGCTAATTAAGTTTATTTGCCTATTCAGGTTTAGATTAATTACAGGTGCTTTAGCGCGTAATTCAGGTATCGTAGACAGTGTAGGAAATAATAAAAACATGTTAATTCTGTCAGGAGTATGTAAATCTCTATACAAAATAGAGATTAAGGATGAAACAAACACAAACTTAAACGCGATTATTAACAAGGGCGAGATTACTTAGCCAACGCGACTCCTGTTAAAATAATTATATTAATACAGCTAATACGACATTACAAATCTCAATTTCTGCGCCTAAAACAGCCTGTTTTAAATAACTCCTGCGCTACTGATAGCGTATCAGAGAGACTCCTCAATCGGGCTTATTAGGGGTCCAAATAATGCTTATTGGGGGTCCCGTTAGCAACTCCCCATGAAAGAGTCTGTGGGAGCTGGTTCCAAGTCTAGACTTGCACAGCCGGAGAGGTGTTTACCAGAGCGGTGGCAAAGCGAACTTGGGCAACCGTGGAGATGTATGATAGGATACAAAGGTGTTAGTATGTAATACAGTAGAAGCGAGAAGTTTCCAAACCAAAGCAGCATGGACCTAGAATCTTATTTGCTCGTCAAGGACCTTTTATAGTACAAGTGTAGTACATACTTGTATATGTCACTTGGTTTTTGCATTTCTCAAGCACGACGACGAGGAATTATGTACCCACCACGGTGTGAAGAAGGCAAGCACGGGCAGCGTACGTAAAGCTCTCCCGGACGACTCCCCGGACGACCCCCTACGACCCCCTACGACTCCCCATGACTCCCCATGACTCCCCATGACTTCCCGGACGACTCCCTACATACATACGACTCCCTACATGCCTTTGTATGTACCTTTGTATAACTCCCTGGACGACTGCCAGGACGGCACGATGTGTACTAACAAATTGAAATTTGAGATTTGAAATCAGGCTAGTAGAGAAAGGTGGCGTTCTAAGCCCCAACAGCCCAGCGGCGGATAGACCGATTCAGCGCCGACTCTGCGCTTGCAACAATACCAGCCAATGGGGTATCTACGCTACAGATGAAATCTAATGCTTCCCCTGAGACTCGTCTGGCGATAAATTAGGCTGCTTGTACGGGACGTTGCGGATGACGAGATACAATACAGTAATTACCGTACAATACGTATGTATGTACATGGGTAATATATCAGAAATATTGCTACATATGTATGTAGTATGTACGTATCGGTTGTTCCCTTTGTAATTGATATGAGAATTGTTCGTGTATTGGCCACTCGTCTATACCTTTTGTACCTACTGTGTATGTACTGTATTGTGTATAATACTCGTACTACATAGATAGATGGTATTGTGCCGCAGTTGGTTGCAGGTTGCATGCACCATTGAGAGGGGGGGGGAAAAGAAAAGTCGCCTCCTCATGTCGGGGGCGCTGGCCTGTGCTGCAGGGATGGGTGATACAATTCTATGTATGTAAAGTATGTATTACTGGCGGGAGCGACAACGCTTGAGACGACGCCACCGCCAATCTCCGGGCTATCGGCCTATGATCTATCGTTATCGCACGGCCATGGGCAAAACTGGGAATCTTGAGTGGGCACGTCCAATCTCACGGCGACGACGGTCAAGGCTGACGGTCAAGCGACCGGCCCCAGCACGAGCAGGATCGCTCCAGTTTGATCGCCCACTCAAATGTACCATTTACGTAGTAGGCATTTTGCCGCTGCCGCGATATTACTGACGTACTCGACGGCCTGTGTGCTGATGCGTGTTTTGCTTTGCTGAAGAGGTGGCCCAGTACATACGAGTATGTATGTACATGTACATACAGTGGCGTGTACGGTACAATGGTAGTTAATTAGTACGTTAATTGTTAAATCTATCCAAGGGTATTGGTAGCTATGTAGTATGTATGTATGGGGTGACAGGTGTCTATCGGTACCTAGTAAAAAGCTGCTTTACCCACTGATAAGCGGCCATGTGGGAGCGAGGGGGTTGGTTTTCGTCCTTGTCGTCCGCGTCGTCGTCTGGTGGCCTGGCTATTCTTGGAGGGCGAATAAAGAATCAATAGAAACTGGCCAGACAGCGTCCATGGGTGGGAGGGAAAAAAGCATGTCTTGCATGCATGCATACATACGGAGTACATATGTACAGTACATACATACATACTGTTTTGCCATTCTTGCATCTTTCAAGTAAATCTTCGTGAGCCACAACGCGCGTTCGCATCCAACCTCGTCCCAGCAGTACTGAATTGATGAGTGAGTGCATCATCACTCGTCGAATAATGACAGCCCATGGGGCCCGCCGGTCAGGCACTTGCTATCTACTGTGTACTAGCTGCTCGCCAGTGCGGTGGGAGGGTGGTGATCCCGGCAGCGAGGCGAAGCTGTGGTGGGCAAGGTGTGGGCAAGGTGTGGGTATCGACGCCCCTTGGCGTATGTACTGTAGAAGCCCCCCTGTTCACTCAGGGGCAATGGGAAAAAGACTTGAATTGCCTCCCGGCTGCTGCCACATTCCTCACGTCGTTCTTTCTCATCTACCTCACAACCCTCCCTCCCTCCCTCTCTCTCTCTCTCTCTCTCTCTCCCCTCTCTACACCACTCCTCCCTCGTCGTGGATTTTTTTGTTACTCTCTTGCCTGTCGCTTTTGTCCAGGGAGTGAGTGCTGCTGTTGCTGCTGCTGTCGCCTTTACCAGCTTGTGCCAGTCCGAATCCCGAGGGGAGCCGCCATCGACACATCATCCCAAGAAACCTTCCCCCCCCCCCCAAGCCTTCGTGCGCGTCAGTAACCTGCCGGCCTTGCATCTTCTTCCACTCTTCCACCCGGACCTACGCTCGTTAGCATCAAAGCATTAAAAGCACCATTGTCGGGCGTGCATCAACTTCAGCGCCAGTGGTTCATTCGCCCAGCTTTGCCAGGGTGATTAATAGTCCCCGTCTCACTTGGCCCGCTTTCCCGCCCCGGCAACACTCGCTCATCAAACCCCGCAAACACAACACCGACACATTCACACTTTTACACATTCGCTCACCTGCAACCCTTATCTGCCATTTCTCTCTTCTCACGTCTGCAAGAACGAGATTAATACCGCCTCGGCTCCTCCTAATGCTCATTGTTTGAGGTACGCGACTCCGACATTTGCCGTTTCGCCTAATCCCTGCACCCGCGCCCTGCAGCTTGTTGACAGCTCCTCGCAGGTTCTACATTTCGTTTTAATTCCTCCCTAAGATGTCCGGACATCCACAGGGAGCCCCTCAATATGAGGATGGCTATGCCAACCAGCAAGGCCACGACTCATACTATCAAGACGATCAGTACAGCCAGTACCACGATGATCAACACCGCGGTGCCCCTGGCTACCAAGACCAGCAGGGCGGTGATGCCTATTACGACGAATCGTACGTCTGCATCCTTGCCCGCCAGACGGATGATCAACTAACGTTGCTGCAGTGCCTACTACGATGGTCAACAGGGCCACGGTCCCGCACACGGCCAGGGCCAGTATCAACAAGATGGCTACTACGACGACCGCGGCCAACAGGGCTACCAGCAAGACGAGTATTACAATGACCAATATTATGACCAAGGCGGAGCGCAGGGAGGTTATGACCAAAATGGGTATGGGTATGGTCCAATGCCAACGCTGCTGCCCAGTGTCGCTAATGCAACAATTACAGTGGAAAGCCCAGACGCCCCCACGATTCTGAGGAGGACTCCGAGACTTTTAGCGATTTCACCATGAGATCGGACATGGCTCGTGCCACCGACATGGACTACTACGGTCATGGCGATGAGAGGTACAATAGCTACAACGGTGATGGACAGCGGGGATACCGCCCGCCATCCTCGCAGGTCTCCTACGGAGGAAATCGATCGTCCGGTGCTTCGACGCCAATCTACGGCATGGATTATACCAACGCTCTGCCCGCTGGCCAGCGATCACGCGAACCATACCCAGCTTGGACTTCGGATGCCCAGATTCCATGCACCAAGGAAGAGATTGAGGACATATTTCTCGAGCTCACAGCCAAGTTTGGATTTCAGCGTGACAGCATGCGCAACATGTACGATCACTTCATGACGCTCCTGGATTCTCGCGCTTCCCGCATGTCGCCCAATCAGGCTGTTCTGTCATTACATGCTGATTACATCGGCGGCGAGAACGCCAACTATCGTCGTTGGTATTTTGCAGCGCATCTGGATTTGGACGATGCTGTTGGGTTTGCCAACATGAAGCTCGGCAAAGCCAGTCGGAGCACACGCAAAGCCCGCCGAGCTGCGAAGAAGAAGGCCGGTGACAACCCCGAAAATGAAGCTGCCACTCTCGAGGCGTTTGAGGGCGACAACAGTCTTGAAGCTGCCGAATACCGTTGGAAGACCCGCATGAACCGAATGTCTCAACAGGATCGCGTCCGCCAGGTTGCACTGTACTTGTTGTGCTGGGGTGAAGCTAATCAGGTCCGTTTCATGCCCGAATGTCTCTGCTTCATCTTCAAGTGCGCAGATGATTATTTGAACTCTCCCGTTGGACAGGCGGCCACCGAGACTGTGGAGGAATTCACCTATCTCAACAACGTCATCACACCGCTCTACCAGTACTGCAGAGACCAAGGCTACGAAATCCAGGACGGCAAATATGTCCGTCGAGAGCGCGATCACGCCGCCATCATTGGTTATGATGATATCAATCAGCTATTTTGGTACCCCGAGGGCATTGAGCGAATCGTCATGGCAGATAAATCCCGTATCGTCGATCTTCCCCCCGCAGAGCGATACGCCAAGCTCAAGGACGTTCTGTGGAAGAAGGTCTTCTTCAAGACTTATTATGAACGTCGGTCTTGGGGACATATGCTGGTAAATTTCAACCGGATTTGGATCATCCATCTGTGTGCTTTCTGGTTCTACACGTCATACAACTCGCGGCCCATTTACACCATCGACTACCAACAACAACTGGACAATCAGCCCGAAAAGGCGGCAACTCTCTCTGCTGTTGCCTTGGGCGGTACTGTCGCTTCGCTGATTCAAATATTCGCAACCCTGATGGAATGGGCCTATGTTCCACGAAAATGGGCTGGCGCTCAGCATTTGACCAAGCGGTTATTGTTCCTCATCGTCGTCTTCGCCATCAACGTCGGCCCCAGTGTCTACATCTTCCTCATCAGTCGAACCGGCCAAATAGCCATCATTCTCGGTGTGGTCCAGTTCATCATTGCACTCATCACCTACGTCTTCTTCTCGGTCATGCCCCTAGGTGGTCTATTTGGCAGCTACTTGACGCGCAACTCGCGTCAATACGTTGCCAGCCAGACGTTCACTGCCAGCTATCCTCGCCTGAAGGGCAATGATATGTGGATGTCGTATGGATTGTGGGTCATGGTCTTTGCTGCCAAGTTGGCTGAATCCTACTTCTTCTTGGCCCTGTCGTTCAAGGATCCTATCCGAATTCTATCCCACATGAAGAAGCCCGACTGCCTTGGGGATGCCATTCTCCAAAAGTACCTCTGCCCGTATCAGCCGAGGATCCTTCTTGGTCTCATGTTCTTTACCGATCTAATTCTTTTCTTCCTGGACACGTATCTATGGTACATCATCCTCAACATGTTGTTCTCGGTATCTCGATCGTTCTACCTAGGTGTCTCAATTTGGACTCCTTGGAGGAACATCTTTTCCCGACTTCCCAAGCGTATCTATTCAAAGGTTTTAGCCACCACCGACATGGAGATCAAGTACAAGCCCAAGGTATTGATCTCTCAGATTTGGAACGCCATTGTCATATCCATGTATCGCGAGCATCTGCTCGCCATCGACCACGTGCAGAAGCTGCTATACCACCAGGTTCCATCGGAGCAGGAGGGCAAGCGTACCCTCCGGGCACCCACCTTCTTCGTTTCACAAGAAGATCACTCTTTCAAGACGGAGTTCTTTCCAGCTCAGAGTGAGGCGGAGCGCCGTATCTCTTTCTTCGCTCAATCTCTATCTACCCCGATTCCGGAGCCTCTACCTGTCGATAACATGCCTACTTTCACTGTTTTGATCCCTCATTATAGTGAAAAGATCTTGTTGTCCCTTCGTGAGATCATTCGAGAGGATGAACCCTACTCCCGTGTTACCTTGCTTGAATATCTCAAGCAGCTTCATCCGCACGAGTGGGACTGCTTCGTCAAGGACACCAAGATCCTTGCGGATGAAACGTCTCAGTTCAACGGCGACTACGAGAAGTCTGAGAAGGATACGGCCAAGAGCAAGATC
This sequence comes from Pleomassaria siparia CBS 279.74, assembly GCA_010093715.1. Classification (NCBI taxonomy): domain Eukaryota; kingdom Fungi; phylum Ascomycota; class Dothideomycetes; order Pleosporales; family Pleomassariaceae; genus Pleomassaria; species Pleomassaria siparia. Next base: position 32,415 of record MU005794.1, read on the forward strand.
GACGATCTTCCGTTCTACTGTATTGGTTTCAAATCTGCCGCTCCTGAATACACGCTGCGAACACGTATCTGGGCGTCTCTTCGATCTCAGACCTTGTATCGCACAATCTCTGGCTTCATGAACTACAGCCGCGCGATCAAGCTTCTTTACCGAGTCGAGAACCCCGAGGTGGTGCAGATGTTTGGTGGCAATTCGGACAAGCTTGAGCGTGAACTGGAGCGTATGGCTAGGCGCAAGTACAAGATTTGCGTCTCTATGCAACGGTATGCCAAATTCTCCAAAGAGGAGCGTGAAAACACAGAATTCTTGCTTCGCGCGTACCCTGATCTTCAAATCGCCTATCTCGACGAAGAACCTCCGGCCAACGAAGGCGAAGAGCCCCGCATCTACTCTGCCCTCATCGATGGGCACTCCGAGCTCATGGACAATGGTATGCGCCGCCCGAAATTCCGCGTTCAGCTCTCTGGCAACCCCATTCTCGGTGATGGCAAATCCGACAACCAGAATCATGCCATCATTTTCTATCGTGGCGAGTACATCCAGCTCATCGACGCCAATCAAGACAATTACTTGGAAGAATGTCTCAAGATTCGAAGTGTGTTGGCCGAGTTTGAGGAGATGACCACTGACAACGTCTCGCCCTACACCCCTGGCATCCCTAACCCGAACTTCAACCCTGTTGCCATTCTTGGTGCCCGTGAATACATTTTCTCCGAAAATATCGGTATTCTCGGTGATGTTGCTGCCGGAAAGGAACAGACGTTCGGTACTATGTTCGCCCGTACTTTGGCTCAAATCGGTGGTAAACTCCATTACGGTCATCCCGATTTCCTGAACGGTATCTTTATGACCACTCGTGGTGGTGTTTCCAAGGCGCAGAAGGGCCTGCATCTCAACGAAGATATTTACGCCGGAATGACTGCCCTCCTTCGTGGTGGACGTATCAAGCATTGCGAGTACTACCAGTGTGGTAAGGGTCGTGATCTTGGTTTCGGTTCCATTCTCAACTTCACCACCAAGATCGGTACTGGTATGGGAGAACAAATGCTTTCTCGCGAGTACTACTATCTCGGAACACAGCTACCCCTAGACCGCTTCCTGTCCTTCTTCTACGCTCATCCTGGCTTCCACATCAACAACGTTTTCATCATGTTGTCCGTTCAGTGCTTCATGTTTGTTCTCATCAATTTGGGGGCCCTGAAGCATGAGACCATCATCTGCCGATACGACAAGGATATCCCGATCACCGATCCTCAGTGGCCCAACGGCTGCGCCAACCTCGTTCCCGTTTTCGACTGGGTCACACGTTGTATCGTATCCATCTTTATCGTCTTGTTCGTCGCTTTCATACCTCTCGCAGTTCAGGAATTGACGGAGCGCGGGTTCTGGCGTGCAGCGACTCGTTTGGGCAAGCACTTCTCATCTGCATCACCCTTCTTCGAGGTCTTCGTCTGCCAAATTTACTCTAATGCCCTACACACCGACATGACCTTTGGTGGTGCCCGATACATCGGTACAGGACGTGGCTTTGCTACCGCGCGCATTCCCTTTGGAATCCTCTACTCTCGCTTTGCCGGTCCTTCCATCTATGTCGGCGCCCGATCCTTGATGATGCTCCTCTTTGCTACGTTGACTGTTTGGGGTCCATGGCTGGTATATTTCTGGTTGTCACTTCTGGCTCTTTGCGTGTGCCCCTTCCTCTTCAACCCTCACCAGTTCTCTTGGGACGACTTTTTCATCGACTACCGCGAGTACCTACGCTGGCTCTCGCGAGGAAACACTCGGTCTCACAGTGCCTCGTGGATTGGTTATTGCCGTCTATCACGAACCAGGCTTACTGGTTACAAGCGCAAGGCTCTCGGAGACCCCTCGTCTAAGTTGTCTGGCGATGTCCCACGTGCCAGCTTCGCCAATGTCTTCCTTGCCGAGATTGTTGGTCCGTTGGTCTTGGTTGCCATAACCCTCATTCCTTACCTCTTCATCAATGCTCAGACCGGTGTCGCGGACGCACACCCGGCCAATGACCCGGATGATGTCAAGGCCACTGGTTCCCTGGTCCGTGTTGGACTCGTTGCCTTCGGCCCTATTGCAGTCAACGCAGGCGTGCTCGCGGGTTTCTTCGCCATGGCTTGTTGTATGGGACCAGTTCTCAGCATGTGCTGCAAGAAGTTTGGTGCTGTGCTTGCTGCTATCGCCCACGCTATCGCTGTCATTATGCTCCTCGCGTTCTTCGAGGTCATGTTCGTCTTGGAAGGATTCGTCTTTGCCAAGGCGTTATCAGGCATGATTGCAGTCGTCGCCATCCAGCGGTTCTTCTTCAAGCTCATCATTACCCTCGTCTTGACCAGGGAGTTCAAAGCCGATACCTCCAACATCGCCTGGTGGACTGGAAAATGGTATACAATGGGTTGGCACACCATCACTCAGCCGGGCCGTGAATTCCTTTGCAAGATCACTGAGCTGGGCATGTTTGCCGCCGACTTCCTCCTCGGTCACTTCATTCTCTTCATCATGCTCCCAATCATCATTATGCCATGGGCGGACAAATTTCACTCCGTGATGCTCTTCTGGCTTCGACCCAGGTATGTTCAAGCCCTCCTACACGTACTTTGCTTCCTTAACTAACCCTTGTATAGCCGTCAAATTCGACCTCCCATTTACTCCCTGAAGCAGACGAAACTACGGAAGCGCAGAGTTATTCGCTACGCTATTCTCTACTTTGTCATTCTCGTCGTCTTGCTTGCTTTGATTGTTGGTCCTGTCGTGGGCGGGAAGTACCTCAAGGTTGCAAGTCTGTTAAAGAGCGTCCCCATGGACCTCCTCCAACCCACAGGTCTATCCAACAACGACACAAAAGCGTCAACTACGGGCAAGTGCATCAACAATCTGCCTTGCCCTGGTCCTGGTGGTGATGATGCTGCTGCCACAGATGCAGCTGCTGCCACCACGGATGCAGCTGCTCGTCTTTTACGTTTCATGGCCTTTTAAAATAACGATTGAGGAAGATTAAGAGCAGAATTTGGGCTGTTCTGGCGCATGCATTGTACAACAAGGCCGGGAGCATGAGCTTAGTAATTGCGATCCCATAATGACTGTAATTTTCTAGCCATTGACCTCGTGCATATCTTTTTGGTTGTTGGTGTTTGGTGGGATAGATGCACTTTGGGCTTTCTTTTTGTTTTGTCTTCTCCGCCTACTGAGCGGGCTGCACATACTTTGGTGGATGCTGAAATCGGATTGGGGGCATGTCAGATAGCGAATGCATTACCAAATATAGCACTGTCTTTCTGAATGTTCTTCAACCCCTAATGATTGCTCGTGGTATTAATTAGGGAGTAAATACACTTTTCTACGTCCCCGTGCCACTAATATCCAATCTGAAGATGAGACCACTTTGAAATTACGGTGCACGTGCTCCAACACGTCAAACATTGTGCACTTCACTTCGCGCTGAGCGCTCTCTCCCGCCCGCAGACCTCCGCAGCACCCCCGTTTCTGACCAAACCCACAACCACGACCCTTTCTCTTTCCCCCCACACCTGTATCGAAATGGACTTCAACGGCGCTCAAGGCACGGTGGTGCGCCTCTTCAATGATGCCAACGCCCAATTCCACAAGATGCCTGGTTCCGCGATAATCCTACGATACATCAAATCGAGTTACCAGGACGACCCAGTGCGCTCTGCAATCGAACTATTCCTATTCCTATTTGCAGTGCGATACTTGCTAGCTCCAACATACTCGACGCACAAAAAGGTCGCGCTGAGGGAAGAGGTATGCTTTTTTGGCCTGCTGTCTGTAAGATGACTACTAAAGGGGCGGACAGGAAATTGACGAGCTGGTGGATGACTGGACGCCAGAACCTCTGGTTGCCGCGCAAACACCTCTGGAAGAGATGGAGAACGAGAAGAGGCCTGTAATTGTTGGGTACGAGTTACAATCCTGCACTTGCGCTGTGTTGTGCTCCCAAACTGACTGGTCTGCAGACCCACTGGTCCCAAGTCAAAGTTATCGAACGGCCGTACTGTCACCAACCTCGCATCTTATAATTTCTACAACTTCATCGCCAACGAAACTCTGAAGGAGAAGGCTATACAAACCCTGCGTACATACGGCGTGGGACCTTGCGGACCTCCGGGCTTCTACGGCACCCAGGATGTGCATATCAAGACGGAACACGACGTCGCAGCCGCCCTCGGGACACCCGCTTGTATCATCTATGCTCAATCTTTCTCGACCATCTCAAGTGTCATCCCGTCATTTTCCAAGCGAGGGGATATCATCGTGGCTGACAAGGCCGTCAACTTCCCTATCCGTAAGGGCATTCAGATCTCGCGAAGCACGGTGCGATGGTACGAACACAACGACATGGAAGATTTGGAGCGTGTCCTCCAGAAGGTGGTGAAGGAGCAGGCTAAGAAGCCCCTGACCCGGCGATTCATCATCACCGAGGGCTTGTTCGAGAACATTGGCGATGTGGTGAATCTGCCCAAGATTGTAAGTTCTTATAACATGCACTGATACCGCTCTCGATTCCTAATATTCCTAGATCGAGCTCAAACTCAAGTACAAGTTCCGCCTTATCCTCGACGAGACGTGGTCCTATGGTGTGCTCGGTAGATCCGGCCGCGGCGTTACGGAAGCACAGAACGTCGATGGCACAGAGGTCGACATGATCATCGGCAGTCTTTCTGGGCCGCTGTGTGCCGCTGGAGGGTTCTGCGCTGCTAATGAGGAGGTGGTGGAGCACCAACGCATTTCTTCTGCTTCGTATACCTATTCGGCCGCGCTCCCCGCTCTGCTGTCCACCACGGCAAGCGAGACAATGGCTCTGCTACAAGAACAACCCGAAATTATAACGTCCTTGCGAGACAACATCACGTCGATGCGAGCGCAACTCGATCCTCGGAGCGATTGGGTCAACTGCACGAGTGCGGTGGACAACCCGATCATGCTGCTAGTTTTGAAGCCAGAAGTCGTTGCATCGAAGGACCTCAGCTATCTCGATCAACACCAGCTATTCCAAGATGTCGTCGATGAGGTGAAGTGCACCTTTTCTCTCTACTTGATACGTTTGCTAACAAGGAGCAGTGTCTTGCCAATGGCGTTCTGATTACTAGGTTGAAGAGCATGCCAGTCGATCTTGGAATACATCCCCGAGACCAAGGATGGCAGCCTACACCTGCTCTGAAAGTCTGTGTCACAAATGGTCTGACGAAGAAGGAGACTGAAAAGGCTGGTATTGTGATCAGACATGCCATTACCAAGGTCATCACTCGGAGAAAATAGAAGAGGCTCCTCCAGAATCTGTCTTTCTTTTGTCCGTAGCGAGCGGCAATGCATGGACGGCGCTCGTTTGTGGTAATGATCTGTGGTTTATGCGGTAGTCATACGCTCCGCTCTGTTCCCGTAGATGTATTTAATCTATAGACGACACACTTAATGCCTAATTCTGCAGTCACAATTCTTCTCGGCTGCAGCCGAATTGGATAGCCAAAAACTTGTGGTCTTGAGTTATTAGACAATGAAAGTGCTGATAAGAACCAAAGCACTTGGTTATACTTACCTCGGCTCCCCTGTCGTTAAGTTGCATAGATGAATTGTTAATGATGGGGCGATTTCGTTTCCGTCTCATCCCAGCCTCTCCCCCGCCATGGTGATTTCATTTTTGCGACAGTCCGGCGGAGAGAGGCGAGCAAACAACAACAACAACAACAACAACAACAACAACAACAACAACACCACCACCAGCTCCTCACCCCACGATACCAGCGACCTCGCACCCCCTTAGGTCTTCCACCCTCGTTGCACATTCACACTACCTTCTCTTACGCCTATTTACCCGTTTACCCGTCGACGCTTCTCTTCTCACCACTTCCGAGGTCCCGCGACGACCCCTGCCACAACAACACGTCACATCATTCACTTGCGCTTTCGTCACGACAACCACGCTGCTTCGGCAGAAGAAGGACGATCTACTTCCATAGCAACCGACAAGCTTCATAACGAAGGCACTGGGGTATCAAACACACAACCTGCAGCCAGGCAAACGACTCGCTGAGATCAATCGAACATATAAAGCAAAAGAGGAAGATGGCGCGAGGAACAGTCGTAGGGTCCGCGGTGGTGGTTCGACAGAAGTACTTCTGGCCGGATGTGCAACTGAACATATGGACAATCATCATGCTGGCGACGGCTGGGACGATATTGGGTATATTTGCCGAGTTCATGGCTATTCAGAGCCAGATGAGATTGCCTTCGCCTTGGTAAGTAAGCTCTTGCTCTCTTGCATCCCATATCCTATTGGATTGGAGCTCGTAGGTATTCTAACACTCTTCAGGATCCTCCCCTACGGCGTCACCGTCGGCGCGATCACATTCATATTCATCATCATCGAGCTCGTCCTCATCGCACAACGACGCCTCCTCCCCGGCGTAGTGATGCTGTTCTCATTCATTCTGCTGGTTCTGTACCTCGCAGGCGCAATAGGGACAGGCATACAACTCTTCGGAGGTAAAAACATCAATAACCAGTGTAACACGTATGTGTTCAACATGCGGCAGCACGGCGCGAGCGTCAATACGCTAGCGTGGCTACAACAGCAGAATATATGTAAGTTTGGCCTTTTGAGGACATGAGGCGTGTTTGGAAAATGAGCAAACGCTAATTTGTGTAACAGGTCAATGCTGGCAAGCAGTCTTTGCTTTCTGGATCATTGGAACGGTCTTCCTCATCTGGATAATGATCATAGCAGCCCAAGTCAACGCGAACCAATTCGATTAGATCATTCCCGGAATCGCGATTCCTTCTTTTTCTTCTTCTTCGTCTCTTGTTTTGTCGATGACGACTCGGATACGAGGACGTTTGGCGTTTCTCCTAGGGATATGGTTAACAGTGCCCGTACGATGATATTATGAAGGCAGCGGCGTTTAGGGAGTTGTGAAAATCTGCATGGACGTGGACGATGCGAACACAACGATATTATACCAGGACTCTGTGAGTTACTTTGGTGGTATGAAAGGGGTACATGCGCGGTCTACGGATAGCACACACACACACACACAAGGCTAGGATATCCCACAGGACTCTCCGGGCGGTGGGGATAGGAATATCATGACGTGGCCATTTGAAAGGATGGAAATATGCAGATTGAAGACACCCAACGAACGACCGACCGACCGACCGTCCTCAGCACCGCCTTTTGAGGTATTAATCCATGTTCGATTTACAGAATGAAACGGACATGTATCGTTATTACTCCGCACACGATATCGAAACCTAATAAACACGAACGTCTTCTGTAACTATTCGTCAAGCGACTGTTGGTTGGTACATACATACATACAAACTGTGACCCGTTCGTTCATTGATGTTTCCATCTGTCTTATCACGGCACTTGGTCTCACACCGACACGTGCCCCGCTTCGCCATCAATTCATCAATTATCAGATTGATGAAACATGAAACGACGTTGACGTCGACGGCACCGTAACGCAACGCAACGCAACGCAACGCAACGCACCACTATGTAATTTAATTTAATTTAATTCAATTACCAAAATTACCTTTGATGAAAGAAAAATCTCACTTGATTATTTAATTAGCGTGTCGTTAACACGCGTTTGCAAGAAGTGGAAAAGAAAATTCAATATCTACAGAGTATGTATGGATAGATATACATACATGCATATATTTGTATGTATGTACATATGTACATGGATGCATGCATATTTTCCTAATCCCCATGCATGCACCCAACCGCCGATCCCCGAAAGTGAGGCGTGGGCATGGGCGTGGGCGTGTGAGCGTGGGCGAGCACTTTTGTTGCAAAGAAATGAAGGAAAGGCGCCGAAGACGATTTACATAGTACTGTGTATGTACTTCACACAGCCTATCCTATCCTATCCCATCCCATCCCATCCCAGCCCAGCCCACCAACCGCGCACCACTATGTACAGTACATATATAAATTGCATCATCATCATCTATGTATGTATGTACATATGTATGTTAAATCTCCGCCATCATCATCATCATCTCTCATCTCATCTCTCATCATCTCGGAAAGGGAGCGTGGGTGGACAATCAATTCGCATCTATGTATGTATGTACACAGTATGTATGTACATACTGTACATATGTGCTCTCGTCTCATCTCCTTGTAAGAGAGAGGCGTCTACTGTGTAATTGATAATTAATAATTAAGCATAAAATCTAATTATCATATCTATGTATGTACAGTACATATATATTATTGGTACATACATACATACATAGATACATAGATACATTGCAAAAAAGGGGCCAAGGGGGGAAGGGGGGACGGACGTGCGCTATGTATGTACTGTATGGGCTTTTGTCTCTACTTTACATGGTTTGTATATGTATGTACATACAGTACAATATGTACACAAGGTGGAGAGGGAAGGAAAGGCGGGGGGGAGGGAGGTGGGATGATATGAATATGTAATTATGGAGACGAGGGGATAATATGTATGTATATACCTACATACCTACATACCTACATACATACATGCATACACACCATGTACAAGCAAGCAAGCAAGCAAGCAAGTCAATTGCTTGATTAATTTTGCCTGATTGATTAATTCGCTCGTCATGGGGAAGTACAGTACAATACAGTACATACAGTACATACAGTACATGTATGTAAGATGTAAGGAGGGAGAGAAGAAGGAATGTGGAGGGAGGGGATAATAGATGCGGATTTATTATTAGTATGTAAGGGTGATTGATTGATTGATTGTGTGTATGTATGTGGGCGGGGGTTTTGATTTATGTATTACTTGTCTCCATGTGGAGAATGGATGATTAATGAAGAAATATATACATACATACTTACATAAATGGGATGCATGCATGCATGGCTGATGAAAAAGAGGTAGAAAGAGATTCATCATCATCATCGTCATCATTATTCATCGCCAAGTATGTGTACCAGCAAGGACGGCCTATGTACAGTACGTACATACATAATAAAGTACTCGTACTCTCTCTCTCTCTCTCCCTATGCAACTCACTCCTTTTTTCTTGGGGGGCAAGGGGGGGGGGGGGGGGTGCAGGCAAATGGGCAAAAGCAAATAATTAATGATGATAACGATACGTATACATACAATGGTATGAAGGGTAAGTGACGTACAATGTCAGTGCACGCCGACATGACACCGAGGTGCCTTCACGTAATATTATCTTGCTTTTTTATAATTATATACAACTTTTAGTGCTAAGCGTAACTTCTATTAGGCTTAACTTGTATCTAGTATATACTATATATGTAGTTACATACATAGCTATATAGAATTAGATAGATTGTAGAAGTTTTGCACTATCACGTGACCTCGGCGTTATGTCGGCGTGCACTGATATTGTACGTCACTTACCCTTCATACCGTCGTACATTGTATCGCCCAACCCAGCCAAGTGGTTGCTTTGCCTCTCCCTCCTCCCTCCTCCCCCACCCCCTTGCCTCCTCGACCCGCCATTCGCCTGATTGATCGGATCGTGGATCCTTGGCTTGGCTCCTTTCCCCAACCAGCGCTAGACCCCCCTTTCCTTCCAGCGGGACCCATACATATTATGTAGTATACATATGTACTGTAATACAGTAATACAGTACCACAATCTCCGCAGGAGGAGGAGGAGGAGGAGGGAGCCTTGATTACTCATTATTACGTATGCATACGCTGTACCGTACGATACACTCGATTACAATACTCCCCTCACTCAATCATCTTACGCACCTTTGCTGCTCACATAATATAATCCGCATTAGGAAACACTTTACGCGCCCGAAAGCGGTGCAGCGAATGAGGAGACAGATCAAGCATCTCGTGTCATGTTCGCGACCACACCCGTGTGTGTGTGTGTGTATGCCTGCTTGGCGCCGGCCTCGAAACGCCGCATGGAGCAAAAGCAAGCAAGCAAGCAACAAAACAAGTCGTCGATCAAGTGAGGGGTATTTGATTCGTGCGCTCCTGGTCGTCTGCCTGGTCTGGGACGGGTAGGTATGTATGTATATATATATATGTATGACTCCTAATCGTGCCATTGTCGAGTAGGAGTTGCAGCTGCCCGTTCCGTTGTAGACCTTGTTTCCTTGCTTCCTTCGGGCAGGTCGACCTGTTCTGGGAAAAGAGGGCTGGGGAATAATTAAAGAACGGGGCGATCAACTACATATGTACAGAGTACATACCTATGTAGAGCTGACACGGCTGGAAGACGGGCCGACGCCGTCGTTGGAGCATTACGAGACGTGAGAAATCACGTCAAGTATTCACGTCCACACCACATCATCTGACCTGAGCACATGGAGTGGTAGTGGTCCAGCTCTCAGGTGAGTGTACATACCCTTTGTATGTTGTATCCGGCTCGTAGCGGAACCTGTATCGAGGATCCTATTCGCGCCTCGTCAATCTCCCACGAGTCTAGCGGCATTTGGGACCTGGGCTGCATCGCGTGCGAGTACGTATGCGCTTGCAGATGCATTGGCGATCCAAACCCAGTGGCGTCCATAGGCTATTCAATCTAGTGGCTATCCGGAACCGCATAAACTTGTTCTCGGTGTTAACACCGACTTGATAATCATATATTCCTCACAAATAATGATACAATATGCAGTCACAATGGATACATTCTTCCGCTATTCGCTACCCGTCTTCGCTAGCTTGTGTGCCTGGGCTGCTGCCCAGCCGCAACACCTGATAAACATCCGTCTTTGTATCTCTGCCAATCCTGTCCTATACGACTCCCATGCATATCCATCCCCATCCCTTCCATGCCATGCTGATAGAAACAAACAAGATAATGAGATATAACTCGGTAAACAATACATGTGGGTTGAATAAGGAAGGCAAACATGTGAGAAATGGAGGGTATGCCGGATAAAAACGGTTGGGACAAGGCGATTGTTGCTTCGCTTGTGTCGCCATTGCCGAGTGTAATGGGTTGAATGTAATGGGTGTAATAATTCTGATGAGCCGTCTGTGGTATCATTTCAATCAGGAAAGGGAGACGGCCGACCACCTCTTCCGCGGGAACGTGAACGACACGAAATTGAAAAGAACCAATGAACCGGGACACGTGCATACAACGTAAAAGACGATGGAGAAAGCTCAACATTGCAGAGCAGGGCAGAGGTAAATAAACAACCCACCCTAGTAGAACGCCATGCTTTTTTTAATAGGCTCAATAAGAAGTAAAAAGACAGCCATGCAATGCAAGCGACCATGTGTAGATCCAACACTTTCGGGGTGAATATCTGGGTGTCGTCTCAGGGTCATCATTCGTTCCTCTAGTGATATGTGCGAGGGTGTATCGTGTGTGGTGGTCTTCGGTGTGTTGTCGAAGAGTTTTATGTTTTATGAGACCAGGTCACCGCCCAGCTCCATTCCTAGACCTTCCATCTTGCCAATGCGTCCGAGGCGGGGGCTATCGTTTGTAGGTGGGAGGAGGGCATCAAAGTTCAATCGGCGTCGAGCTTCTCGGACAGCAGCAGGCGTCTTGGTAGCAATTGGTGTTCGGTTCCATGATCCGTTGACCTGTGCGGGGCTGGGAGACATGTTGAGGAATTCGGCAAAATTCAGGTTGGTCGAGGGTGTGCTCAGGCCAAAGCCTTGGAAGGGACCACCTCCAGGAGTAGACATCATCGAGGATGGAAGAGGGGTCGACTTGGGCGGGGGCGTGGAGGGGGCGAGCATACGGGACTTTGACGATCCATGGCGTACTGGAGATGGCGAGGTAGCTAAGTACATGAGCAAGTTAGCATCCTCTTTTCCAGTTTGCTCATCACGGGCTGCACCGGCAGCGGTAAAACCACGCTGGCGAAGACGGGCTGAGCGGGCAATGGCGGGAGGGGGTGTTCGAGGTGGTCGGGGTGGTGACGAACGCATATGATGTGAGCTGGTGAGCTGAAATGAGGTAATGGGAAGATCTTCATCGTCATCCTCGGAGAGCACGGGCGACCTAGGGTCATCGGGTATGGTGGTTGTCTCCGAGACAAAGGACAGAGTCGGGGCGTGCGTGGTATTTCCAAAGCGTGCGTGCCTGCGATGATATATAGGCGACGACTCGGGCAATTGATACGTGTTCTTCCACGAGGCTGAGGCCGAGCCCGAACTCCTCACTTTTACACGGGCGTGGTTGCTGGAACCCGGATAGGGATTATTCAGGGATTGCCCGTACCGTGGGCGTTTCCCGTGGCTGTGACTACTGCCAGACCGGCTCCCCGATCGTTGGAGATCTTCAGAGAATATCGGGGCGGCAAGCGGCGAAGAGTCAAGATGGCTGTGTGGGAAGAAGGGTTCAGAGACACTGGAGGCTTCCGAGGCTGTCTCATTGCTAGAGCCAGGACGTTTCCGCTTGAGCTCCCCATCAACTCTGGGCTCGAGGGTATCAAGACTGAGGCTCTCCCAGCCGTGCTTGATCTTGACGTTGGCTAAAGCCAGGCGGTTCTGCAGTGTCCGTGTCATCTGCATAGACAAAATTAGCATACAATGGGCGAAGGGGCAGGCGGGCCTGTAGGGTGTAGGGAGGTCTGACTTTGGAGACCTGGGCTCTGCGCAAAACTTTGTTCGCAACCTCGGCGGGCTGGTCCCTTCGATCGATAGACGCCATGGTGGAGACAGTCGCAGAGGTTGCGGGAGGGAGGGAGGGAGGGGAGGATGTTGAGGAGAGGCAGAGGTGGTCTTGCAAGTGTTCAAGTGTTTCAAGGCGGCTGGTGTTGCAAAGCTGAGTAGCCGGCGAAATGCAAGATTCGGGTTAGACAGAAAGTGGGATAGCTCCACAGGGCGACGAGAGCATTGGGCAGGCGCAGGCGTAGGCTCCACCCTGGTGAATTGCAACTCTGGGCAAACCCAAGAGGGGAGCAAGGGGAGGTGAATGACGAATTCAGGGCTGCGGCGTGGACTCATAGACAGCAAAAAAAAGGGCCAAAGGCGATTGTACAGGTCCAGAAGTTAAAATGTTTGTCGGCACGGCACACTCATCAATGATGATGGTTACACGTTACTAGGGAAGGTATAATTTGGCACCACGGGCGTCGGAGTCGGAGTCGGGCAAGGGGAGTGAGTGGCTGACAGATTGCTGTAAGATATGTAATGATTAATAATATTCCAGCAAATTCGATACAGACATATTGGTTGACTGTAGTACGAGTCCAATGGTACACATGTAATCATGTAATTACGACCATGGCAGACCATGGCAGACAGACAGGCAGACAGGGCCTAGCTTGGCCGCTTATCAGTAGCCCTGTAACACGGCTGCAGCCGAATCGATGGATTTGCAAACGGCGATGCTTCCAAGGCACAGGTGTGGTTATGATGGATGGTGGACTGGATAAGACGCTGAGACCTTGTCCGCTGGCAGCCGAGAAAGGGGGCACGTTGACTGATAAAGACAGGTCATCACTTTTGCCATAATATTATGTTATATATATATATATTTATATATTTATATATATACACATACATATACTCCAAGGACAAAAGTGCATGTTTCAATCATCACGAGAAATAAGCAAATCCCTTTGGAGTCGTGGCCATCTCGAGTGCCACACTACGCATAAGACCACAAAGCCAAGTTAATGGTCTATGTATGTAGTATGTACGGCGGATAGCCCGTCTTGGCGCCTCACGTCATAACGCGACTTCCTTCAAAGAGAAGGAGCAACGTAGATTTTAGCTGTGCAACTCGATTGTTTCAAATGAAAGATTCTTTTTAAATAACAATCGACATCTGCACATTGCAATCTACAAGCTTCACAGACAGTGTACGCGCCGTGTGCAGCACGTCCGAGGCTACCATTTCCCTCATTTCCCTCATTTCCCTCATTTTCCCATTTTCCCATTTTCCCATTTTCCCCATTTTCCATTTCCCATTTCCCATTTCCTATTTCCCATTTTCCCCGACTTTGAGCTTCTGGTGTGCCTAGTCCCAGTTTCGCCTCGTGTGCTTGCTGTGCAAGCTTGCATGCAGGTTTATCGCTGGCTCTGGTCTTGCTCTCAAGTCCTCGACACCCACCTCACCTGGTCTTCTTCACCTGGCCTTCACCTGGCTTGCACCTCCACCAACGTTGATCTGATCTCCCTCACACTCGCTTCCTCTTGCTATCCGCCTGCCTGCCTGCCTGCCTGCCTACCTACCTACCTACCTGCCCGCCTGTCTGCCTTCACTCGCTTGTTCCCCATATCCGCATCCATTCACGCTCGCATCTCAGAGACACTCCACGTCGTTTCGCCTGTTCCACGCCAGCAGATTGCACCAGCTGTCTCCATCGTTTCCGGTACAAGCCCTCATTTTATGACTTCCTAGATCCTCTCACCCTGGACTCGCAGCACTTCCGGTGATGCCTTCCTTCCTCAACAGTTTGCGCAGAAAGAGTAGATCGAGCATCAAAACAGACCCCGAGAAGCAGGCCATCAGCAATGGCCACTCCCCCGTTCCGAATGGCAATGGCGTGGCTCAGAGAAAATCCTCGTCGACCTTGAACTCGTCCGCCGTAGGCTCCGCAACCCCCGCGTCTTCCACTGCCGAGGACGTTGCCGTGCAAGCCAGAGCTCCCGCGAGCAGCACGCCGCCATTGCCAACATCCCGACCGCCCCGCCCCGACATCAACGTATCTAAGCGGTACAGCATGAACGTACGTGGAACATGCAAGGCTGAAAATCCTACAAGACAGTCTTACTGACATTGCACAGGGCATGACAACGTACGGCTCCCAAATGTCCATCAATCCCTCGTCCTTACTTGCGCCACGCGTGCTATCCATCTCAGATAACTCATGGGTGAGGACATGCCCTCATCCCTTGCATGGTGGTAGCTGATGTATAATCAGGTTCACCAGCAAGTGCTGCTCATCTTCGGCCAAATCGGAGAGTCGACCCACCGACCGCTAGATGGCAACGTCACTGTCAACCACCATCTAGGCAAATTCCCACAGACCAGTTGGCCAGTCAGTGACTCCCATTTCAAAGCCCTCGTACACCTTGAGCCGGGATCGAACAACATTCGTTTGGACTTCAGCTCTCCAAAGGTGTCTTCGGCCAACACTTCCATTCCTGCCCACGCTTCGTTCTTGAACGTCAATTATCTGCCTATGAACAGCCTCCCGCCCCTACAGCTAGCCATCATTCTAGGAAGTGATTCTCCCGAGACATATGATGCTGTGCCTGACCGTATTCAACGAGAAGGCAATGGGCTGGAGCTTGCGACGAAGAAATTCCGCATGGCTGCGTACCTTTGGCAAGCCTTCACCGGTGAGCAAATGAACCGCCACGGCTTTGGGAGGAGATGTTTTCGATTCGAGGATGCTTGGGAACCCGGAACACTCAGCTTCCAGGACTGGGGAACAGGAAAGTTCCGAACACAGGCAAAAATACACATCATTCGGTCGAGTAAAACAGTCGCAGAAATCCGGGATTTGAACCTTGCTCAGCAGTATGAGAAGGCGACGAGGAACGGTGAACTTTTCGGCATTGCTGCCGAGGCAGTAACAGGCCACTTCAAACCAACGCCAGGGCAGAAACTCTACGTGTCTTGTTTGTTCCTGGACTCTCGTTGGGATCCGGAAGAGAAGACTATCCGAGGCCATGCCGCACTAGGCGGCGGAGTCGGAGACCTACAACTCGGCATCTTCGGTTCGCACGCTCTCCAGAGCTACCCGTCTAGCATAGAAGAAGTCTGGCAGGCCTTCCAGGATTGCACCCGGACCGATACTACGTTTGTGGCAAACGATTGCAATGAATCGGGGAGTAATTGGGAAGCTGCCAACATTGGAATCGGCGCCCACCTACACGAGACAGGCCATCTATTCGGTAGCCCTCACCAAGAATCAGGTGTTATGGCGCGCGACTACGTCAACTTAAATCGTACCTTCAATTGCCGGGAGCCCTATTCGACCCGCACGAAATCTCCCGGTCAACGACTCGTCCTACAAGATGATGAGTGCAAATGGCACAGGCTCGACGCTTTGCGTTTTCGTTTCCATCCATGCTTTGGGCTTCCTTTAGATAACGTTATTCGAGAAGACAGTGTACAAGTCTGGACAGTCGATAATGGTCAGGGTGGCGTGATTGCGACTGCAAAATCGGGTATCGCGTGGGTTGAGCTTTACCCAGAGGGCGACGATGTTTGTCACTATTGGCGGGAGTGGTCTGATACTGGGGGCCAGTTTCCCGGACAAGTCTCTCTTGTGGACGCCGACCTACGCGCACTTTTGCCCAAGGAAAAGCAAAAGTTGCGGCTAAAGCTTGAAATATTCTCTGCTGGTGGAGGGAAACACATCGTTGAGGACTTTAGCCAACTTGCTAACCAAAAGCTGGCGCGTGTGAAACTACCCGATGGACGATGGGGCTACCGAGGTAGCAAACTGGGTTATTCACAGATGGAAGGCTCTGAATCTCAAGAACTGATCTTGGCCAGTGCTCACATTCAGACCAAGCTTCTTTTATCCATCACAGTATACCATGGATTCGCCATCGATGGAATTGAGTT
Organism: Pleomassaria siparia CBS 279.74; assembly: GCA_010093715.1. Classification (NCBI taxonomy): domain Eukaryota; kingdom Fungi; phylum Ascomycota; class Dothideomycetes; order Pleosporales; family Pleomassariaceae; genus Pleomassaria; species Pleomassaria siparia. Next base: position 48,927 of record MU005794.1, read on the forward strand.
CTTCTACGAAGATATGGAGAGCCAACTGTTTGGCAAGCGAGGTGGTACGCCCGGTGGGTCTGAATTTTCGCTGAATACCCGCAAGGGAGAACTTTTGATAGGGTTTGCCCTTCGAGCCGGACTATGGATCGATGGCCTCCAGATACTGACAAGCATGGGACGCAAGTCTGAGTGGTTTGGTAACCCCAATGGTGGTAGCGGGTACGTCTATTTTCTTAGGGCAACATTTAATTTACGCATCCTGCTAACCTCGCCCAGACACACACTTATACCTCCACGAGGTTATAGTATCGGTGGCATCTCTGGCTCTTGCGCGCAATGGCTCGACGGTTTCTCGTTGATCATTGTTCGCTGAAGATCTGTTTCATGACATCGTGTCTCTCCCAAACTCTCATGCTGTCAATTCTCGGATGTCAGATCTCTCTCTCTCTCTCTCTCTCTCTCTCTCTCTGAACAGAACGGCATAATCATACGTACACGGAGGTGGGTGACCTCTTTACATTGTCAAACATATATTTTGGCGGCATCTGAGGGGGGCTTTGCATCTTTGCATCTCCAAGGTTATTGGGCTCCTCGCCCATACATCTTACCCCTCTCTGACTCTGCAGGCTTGTGCTTCAGTCACGTTCCGTTTGTCGTCTAGCTGGACTCGCTCCTGGCTACTTCGATTGCATATCATTGTCTGGGTTCTTCCTCGGCACACATGTTGCATAACTAGACGTCCGTTTCCTCACCTGGATAGTAGTACCGAGTTGAATTAATTGGAACGCGGGTTCTGGGTGTCGAAGTGGACAGCGTGGTATACTACAGACAGACTTTTAAGCTGAGTGGGGGGTGGGAATATAATAATCGGACAATATGGGGATTTTCAAAGAAAACAGCTGCACAGAATGGAAATAATGGAAATGGTTTACTGTTGCGAGCGAGGATGTGGGGGGAGCATTGTAGTAATTAGATAACGAGCTGGTCTGTATGATATTGTACACTTGGTTGCAGGTCACCAAAGTGTGCTCCCTGTCATGTATAGATGAATAACCTCGACAGCTCGAGGTTACACGATTGTAGTGACTTTCCACATGAAATAAAGATTTTTCGTGGCTCGCTCGCTATTTAATACCACCACCATGATGATCTATTGACCAGCGCCTCGTCTTGTCACCATCCCCAAAAAAATCCTAGAACAAGCGCAGCGCCCTGACATTTCCAAGATCTATCCGGAACTAGCCATTGGGCTCCTTCTCTCGCCCTAAACCTACGGCTTCGGGATATGAATAGTCTTGCTAACCATCAAACACCCATGCAGCACAAACATGCCGACCACGGGGTGCACCTCCGCCCACGTTCCCGTGAACAGCGTGCCGAGGGGAATATTATCCAACGTCCAGCCCTGGTACACCCAGTATGTCATGATCTGGACCAGGAGGAGCGACATGGGGATTGGGGTGCCCTCGAAGTAGGCGGCTTTTCCCGTGGCGTCTTTGGGGACCATGGCGGCGGTGACGTTGAAGCGAGCGAGACGGGTCAGGCCGCATAAGACGAAGAATGTGAGGAGGAGGTGATCGAGGGGCGTGCGGAGACCGAGGGAGAAGGCTGCAGCCGCGGGGGAAACGCCAAAGGAAACCTGGTTTTACACATCAATATCGGAGTTGCAGGGAGAAAGTGGGAGGATATGGGAGTGTGAGTAGAACATACCAAATCCGCCAACGAATCCAGCTCCTGTCCCATCAAACTCGCCTTCTTCCTCCAGCGCGCAACCTTCCCATCCATGAAATCGAAGAACAGGCCCAAGGGAATGAAGCCTAGCGCCCAGTACAGGTTTGTGAAGTTGTTGGGGTCGCCGCCAACGCAGTAGCGCAGCGAGGAGAAGACGGACATGACGCCACAAAAGCCTAGATTATCTCTTATCAGCAGGTGTAGAAGAGTGTGGGGGAGAATCAATGGGGGGGGGGGGCTATGTACCGTTCAACTCCGTGATGAAGTCGGCCATATGCAGTGCGCGCACGAGGGAGAAGTGGCCAGCTTCGGTGGAGAGGAGGCGGACTTGTTTGTCTTCGGCTGTGTGAGATGTCAGTATGATGCTTCAGATTGTGGGGGAAAGAGTGTTTACTTTGAAGAGGAGCCTGAGTCTCCTTGTTGGCCGAAGGCGCGCCATTTCTTCTTGACATGACTGTTGATAGTTGTGAAGGCTCTGTTGTTGCAGGATCGAGAGGGAAGGCGTCCACGAGATTTTTCCTCAAGCGGCGTAGAATATGGTCGGTCTAAGAGAGCGGGGGGAAGAGATGTTTTATGGGGAGTCTATAAGGGCCCAGGTGCGTCGGTCGGCTGTTTTGTGACGGGCGTTCGACAGCGAGGCCGTTCTTGCATTCAACCTTGGAAGTTCTCGGTGGACGTCATCAGCCGCTAAGCCAACCAGCCACAAACCACAGCCTGGTGATCTTCGTCATACTGTGCGCATTGCTTTTCGCAAACACCCGTGTATGTATGCATGCATGCATGTACAGTCGGCAGTTGTTTTGTTTGAGAGGTGCTGTCTCAGTTGCTTGCGTTCGTGGAATCAGGATTTGGTTGATTGACATGCATGAGAGACACCTTGATCGCAGCACAATCAACACTATCGGAATAACAAACGAACAAGTTAATTGCCTACCATACATATCTATCTACCGTTCAAACTCGGACCATTTCTCGTGGTGGCATTTGATTGCAAGTATCAGGTTTCAACGACAATACGCAGGTATCTGGCATTTGCTCCCATACATAGCGCCAGAGAAATTTTACAGTTAAATCCCATCCAAGTGAGCCCCTGAAACGCCGTTGTTGATCGTGAGAAGGTGTCCCAAGCCCAGTCCGCGAAGATATGTAAAACAAGGAGAAAAGAGGCACGTTCAGCCCCTTCCTCGTCCGCCGAAGCCTCCACCTCCTCGTCCACCTCTTGAGAAGCCTCCGCCGCCGCCCCTGCTGAATCCACCACTACCGCCAAATCCCCGTCCACCTCCACGCCCGCCGCGGTCACCAAAGCCTCCTCGTCCCCTCGGTGCTCCGCGACCCCTTCCACCTCGGCCTCCACCGCGGTCACCAAAGCCTCCGCGGCCGCGACCTGCTCCTCCAGCTCTCTTGGGTTTCGGGGCTCCCGGTGCTGGCTTGGGTTTTGGTAAGAATCTAGAAGACGATTAGCTCTCTCCTCTCCCCAAAAAAGAAGACTCTTACTTCTCAAGAGGAAGAAGCTTGTCGCCGCCAATGTAGAACTTGTCTCCAGCTTTGAAGCTCTTTGCCTGTATTCCCTCCTGGGGCTTGATGGTGAAGTATACTGAGTTGATGGGTCCGAGAATCTCGTCGACTTTTCCAATGGGTGTCTAAGCTCACATTAGCTTCCATAATGGCCAAAGGTGCTTTCAGGAATATGGCGCACCTTATTCTCAAGGTAGATGGGTGCATTGAAGTAGGGAATCTTGGTGTTGACCGATTCGCAAAGAATTTCTCCCTCGACGTCGTGGATGAAGGAACCCATTTCTAGCAATTCGGTAAGCATAGCTCCGCGAAGCGTTGCGAATGAGATTCTTACCGAAAACTTGAGTGGGGGGTCCGAAGGATGAAGCGCCTCCATAACCACCACCGCCGCCGCGTCCTGGAACAAGGTTAGCTGTCGCAAAGTGAGCAAGCAGAGCTTTCGAGCTGCACGAACCACGGGGAGTAAAGCCACCACGTCCGCCGAATCCGCCGCTGCTACCGCCACGGCCTCGAGGTGTACCGCGGAAAGACATGTTGTATAAGCTGGGATATTGTGCTGGCAATTGTCGTGAGGAGTTCGTCGCACCTGCAGCTCGAGGAAAATCGCGAAAATCTGTCGGCCTATCGGCAAACGTTCTTCCGGGTGGAGCTACTCCAGCCACAACCCCACTATACCCAAGGAACGTAAGTGTCAGTCGAGCATTCCGAAAATGAGTCAACTGCAACTCTTGTAATCTTCATATCCATTCACCGATAACCACTTACCATCGTTCGACTTACGTTTGCTGCACATCATTGAGTACGGAAATTGTTTTCATGCAACGTACGAATCATCCATCTTGGCGCGAAACTGACTCAAACAAAGACGTAGTTGTTTTGTATCAAATACCCCTCTCGCCTCGAGGGGCATCCGACTCGACCACACCACCAACTCACAATCATGGACGCTGTCAAGGCCGTCGCCGAGGGCGTGAAAGACCTCGCTATATCTAAAGAACCAAAGGCCAAGAAAGAGCAAAACCCGTCCAAGGAAAAGAAAGAGAAGAAAAAGAAGGGCGGCGATGGTGGTGATGGACGGCCCATGGAGCTCAGTCCCCCACCAGCATTCATTGACCACCGAATTCAGATATTGTACGCCAGAGCCATGTATACCATATCACTGTCGTACTAATTGGTGCACAGTGAGAAGCTAAAGGCAAAATACGACGCAGACGTAGCCCAAAAGCCCCGCGGTACAGTCTACCTTTCAACCCTGCGAACGTGTTCTAGACTAACGACTTGTCTGAATCATAGAGAAGATTAACATCACACTCGACGATGGTAAAATCATAGTTGGAGAATCATGGGTCACGAAGCCGGGCGACATCGCGAGGGGTATCGCTAAGAGCTTATTCGAGCGCACAGTCATCGCCCGCCTCGACAAGGGAACGGATAATGAGACACTATGGGATCTCGAGCGGCCGCTTGAGAAGAGCTGTCACTTGGAGTTACTTCCATTCGAGCACCCCGAGGGCAAGAAGGTCTTCTGGCATTCCAGTGCTCACATTCTAGGTGAAGCTTCAGAGCGTCGTTTTGGTTGCGACCTTTGCATCGGGCCTCCGATTGAAGATGGATTTTACTACGAGGTCAGTAAGACGTACGGGTTAAAGAATTTTGCTCACCTCTCCCAAGATGGCACTGCCTGACAAGGCCGCGGTTGGCGAGGCGGATCACAAACCTATCGAAGATCTTGTCAGTAAGATTGTCAAGGAGAAGCAAGAATTCCAGCGACTCACGCTTTCAAAAGAGGACTTGTAAGTTCTACAACAACACATGATAAGCGAACAGGAATGGTTGACTTGCTTCAGGCTCGAGATGTTCAAGTCCAATCCGTACAAGCAGCACATCATCAAAGACAAGATCCCAGACGGAACCTCCACGACGGTATACCGCAACGGACCGCTCATCGATCTCTGCCGAGGACCCCACGTACCTCATACGGGCCGGATAAAGCAGTTCAAGATCACGAAGAACTCGGCATCATACTTCCTCGGTGACGCCAACAACGATAGTTTGCAGCGTATCTACGGTGTTTCGTTCCCAGACAAGGACTCAATGCAAGCGCATCTCAAGTATCTCGAAGAGGCGGCGAAACGCGACCACCGAAAGATTGGCAAAGAACAAGAGCTGTTCTTCTTCCATGAAATGAGTCCGGGATCTTGCTTCTTTTTGCCCCATGGAATGATCATCTACAATACGCTCATGGCGTTCCTCCGCCAGGAATACTGGAAGCGCGGTTACCAGGAAGTCGGAACGCCCAACATGTACAACTCTGAGCTATGGAAAATTTCCGGTCACTGGCAACACTACCAGGAAGACATGTTCACGTTCGACGTTGAGAAAGACAAGTGGGCTCTAAAACCCATGAACTGCCCTGGTCACTGCCTCGTGTTCAAGCACCGGGTCCGTAGTTATCAAGAGCTTCCTATTCGTATGGCCGATTTTGGTATCCTTCATCGAAATGAGGCATCGGGGGCACTCACGGGGCTCACGCGAGTTCGACGTTTCCAACAGGACGATACGCACATTTTCTGCACGGAAGACCAAATCACGGAGGAAATCTCGGGGCTCTTCGATTTCTTGCGAGAGGTGTATGGAAAATTTGGCTATACGTTCAAGCTGAAGCTCAGCACGCGTCCGGATGGATTCCTCGGAGATATTGAGACGTGGAACAAAGCCGAAGCGAAGCTGACGGAAGCTCTGAACCAATTCACGGCTGAAGGTGGAAGTGCTTGGGAGCTGAACCCTGGAGACGGAGCCTTCTACGGACCCAAGATCGATATCACGATCTCGGATGCGCTCAAGAGAGAATTCCAGTGCGCTACGATCCAACTCGATTTCCAGCTTCCGAACCAATTCGAACTTGAATACATGACGAATGAGGTGGCCACAGCAAAATCCAAGGATGACAACCCTAAGGAGAAGCCTAAGGAGGAAACGCCCAAGCAGGTCGAAGAGCCCAAGGAGAAGGTCGAAAGCGAAGCAGAACCAGCAAAGACGGTGGCAAGGAAGATCGAGCCACCTCAGCATGGATATGCGCGTCCAGTGATGATTCACCGTGCTATCTACGGATCTTTCGAACGATTCATTGCGTAAGTATTGTGTTTTCACTGTCCTACAATACAATGCTAACTACGGAACAGCATTGCAACGGAACATTTCGCCGGTCGCTGGCCCTTCTGGATCTCTCCCCGACAAGTCCTGGTTATTCCTGTCATGCCTGCCGCCAACAACTACGTCAAAGAAGTACAAGCACAGCTGCGCGCTCAAAATCTCCACGCCGACATCGACATCGGCCCCAATACGATGCAAAAGAAGATCCGCACGGGCCAGTTACAACTTTACAACTTCATTTTCGTGGTCGGAGCTCAGGAAGAAAGCAGCAAGACGGTCAATATCCGAAACAGGGACGACCAGGCTACGCAGCAGCGAGGTGATGTCATACCACTCAGCGATGCGCTGAGCAAGTTGGTCGAATTGAGAGACCAACGGAGGTTAGAAAACAGGATCTAGGGGTATCGTTCTTACTCTGAAGGTCTCTTTATAAGGCATCATCGGCCATGAAAGGAATGGCAATTAACAAGGGACGCCTGCAGAAGGAAAATCTCGTATGGGTTATACCAATATTATTATCCATTCAACGGCAGTGCCAAACAGCCAGTCATAGAATCATTGAATGAATCAGTACACAGCTCAGTGTTGAGCGTTATGATGTGAGTTTTGGCATACAAGTATGATATACTCTCTAGTCCATGCTATCAACTTCGTCCTCATTGGCCCCGTCTCTATGAAACTATAACGGAAGTTCGCTTGCCATTGTCACTTCCCTTTTTCCTCACCTGGTAGACACCGTCATTATCTTACGACGACCCTTGTTGTCCATCTCCAAGACCCTCGGAACTCCATCCCACCTTGTTCATGGATCCGTGTGCGGATATGTTTGTATTCTTCGATGGACATGATAGTTACGGTGGGTTTTGGCGAGAGATGGTCGTTGTTTTCATTTTCGTTGGGTTTGCTGCTCTGCTCTGCTCTGCTCTGCTCTGCTCTGCTCTGCTCTGCTCTGCTCTGCAAACCATGAGATTTCGGGCACGAGGGTAGCTGGGAGATCTTGCTGTTGCCATGGGATTGATATACCAGGCAGCGTGAAGAGACACGGTGGCGAAGAAGTTGCGGCTTTCATTCACTCTTGGGAGACTTGGTCAGGTCAGTCACTGGTTCGGATGGGTATGGGGAGAGACGTCCGTTCGTTACAACTGTTGATCGCCTTGAGGGCTCCTTCGTTGATACGAGAGGGAGAGAGAGAGAGAGAGAGAGAGAGAGATGGGTAATCTCATCAAGTCTCTATACATTATTTAAGAGTGTCCAAATAAGTATTTGATCATACCAGGGGGCGTGATGATGGGTGTGTCAAGTGCCATGCTAAGTAAGTAAAACGCCGGAAGTGATCCCTAGCCCACGAACAGGTTGTCTAGAAACGTCCTTTTGGACATGGAATTCCTTCATATGTAACACAAGAATGAGTAGTTTCCTTCACGGAATATGCACACCATCACTACAATCCATAGCCCGACAATGACTGATGCCAAATAAACGCCACCTCCACCAAATGATATAGCTCACTCGCTCCAATCAACGCCAAATATACTACTTTCGATGCAGTGATCATCAAACAAAGGCTAGCGCACGGGCTTGAATTTTGCCCTTAGCTCATCGATTTCCCGCTGAAACTTTTCCATGTCATCTAAGATATTACTCGATCCACTAGTGATATGCTGTAGGCGCAGCACCCTACTCTCCTCGATTTCTTCTTCCACTGGCGAGTATAGGGCATGTTCGTTCTCCGATGCACGAGCATACTCACGCCTGAGAGAGCTTTCGCTTGCTACGCTAGTCCGCCGTTTGCCATCAAAGCTGCTTCTTTTATTTTCCGAGCTGGTTCGGCGACTGTCTGTAGGCGAGGTAGTGGGTAAGGGATATGGACGTTCTTTGTCGAGACTGTTTCGTCCGGATCGCCGTGGAGGTGGAGGTGGCGGTGCCATAGTCGCACTTTCGTTGGAGACAGTTCGCCGATTGAACGTTGAGCTGAACGACGGGGTACGGGTCGGTATGGGTGAGGGCGGCGGAGAGGAGATTGTAGGTCTGCGGGAGGTGGGTGGATTGGGCGATGATATGGGCGGACGGCGAGAGGATGCGGTCAAGGGCAGCTCGGTGGTGGATGAGTTGGTACTTGGTGTGTTCGTTCCTCCCGTTATGGATGCCCCGTACCGCCGAACAGGGGGTGGTGGCGGTGGCGTTTTATGTGATGCGGGAGAAGAGGTCGGTTCATTGACTAAGGCGGGACTCAATATGGGCAAGTCGGTCGAATGTTGGGATGACATGGTGATGGAAGAGCTGCTCCGCGATCGATTGCCTGTTGTTGAAGAGCGGAGCTGGCTCTGCCGTCGGGCTATCGGAACGGGTGGAGGTACTCTCTTCTGCACAGGAGTAATATCCGATTGCCCTGATGATCCACTGGTCGTTGTTTCCAACGGCGGGGGTTCATCTTGGGTCTTGTTTTGCAAAAATACATGTGCTGTGGGCGAGAGAACTGGTGGAGGAGGAAGCGGCTTATTTAGGTCCGAATCTGTCCGATTTCTCGATACTAGAGAAGATGTGGGTTGAATCGTGGAGAAATCCGAGAATGAGACTATCTGAGGTGCCCTCGGGGCTACAGGCTTCCCATGTCGAGGCCGTGGGGGAGGCGGCTTTTTCTTTTCGGCCTTCTTCTTGTCCGTGTCCCCCACCAAACCGATCATCTCATCGTCGTCCGATGCTGCCATTTCATAAGATGTTCGGGGTGTTTCAATATGTAGTTCCTGGACAGGCTCGAATATCGATTGGCGGGATATTGAAGAGGTGTCTGTACTGCTGCTGCTTTCGAAGAGGGAAGCGTTTATTGGAGTTGGTGCCGTGGCAGGAGCAGGCTGTGATGTTTGGCCGGAACCTGGCGGATTCGATATACCAGTCATGAGAAGCTTCTTGAAGCCCTCCACGTCTAAAGATGGCTTCATGTTTCCTGGGACCGTCTTGTCCGCTGCAATCATCCGATCTGATCAACAATCACGTTAGCAGAACTCGTATAAATGGAGAAAAGAGCATGGAGCGTTGATATAACGCATGTTGCTGCATTCACAATAGCTTCACCTCGCCCCACAGCAGAGATCCAACTCACCTCTGTTCTGCCCCGGCGTATGCGCTGTCTCTGTGCTCCCCTTCTCCTGCGATCCAATTGTAGCCAATGTCCTCGAGAACGGATTGATGGGAGCACCACTTGGTGGCAGCACTGGTTCCACCACATCGGAGTTACTCCGCGCGCTTGCCGTCACGCCCCGGTCTCCATGGTCGTCTCCGTCTCTTTTCTGCGCATCCCTCCCAAAAGTATGATCGGGTGCGTAATCTTCAAAGTTGTCGGAGAATCCGGCAGGGGAGGATAGAGGGGGCGGGGCAGCAAGTCTCCTCTGGTCGATGCGGTGCTGCAGGTCGTCTTCTGCATTTAAATTAGGGAAGGAAGAAGCCGCGTATGGAGGAGACGAGGCGGGCGATTCTATGCGGACGGATTTCTTTGTCTTTGCGGGGAATTGTTGTTGCTGCTGCTGCGACGGCGGCGACGACGACAACGATAATGCGTGCACTGTAATCTTATTAATTACTCCCAATCTTGAACAGTACAGGGTTCAAGATGAGCGAAAGTGTACCAGAATCACTGCCATGAAGCTTGAGCTCGAGCGCCCCGGTATTGCTAATCTTGCTATCGGCATTGTGGAAGCTGAGTGGGCGAGCTGAGGTGGTGGGTTTCTGGTGGATGGAAGCGCGGAATGGGTTCCCGGCGGACATTTTGAGGACTAGAAACAATGCATTGTCTCATGCATATGAGAGGGCCTCGTAGCAGCGGCGAAGCGGGCGAGAGCAGTCCGCAGGCGTGGGTGTGGTGTTGCGGAAGCTGTTGCTGATAGGATAGGTAGACCCATCCCATTATTTGGCCCGATATGTTTGGGTGGCATTTGAGGGACAGCACAAGAGGCCTCACCCACCAATTTTTGACAAGCCTTGGTTTTCCACTGTTCCACCTCCACGAAACCCCCTACCTTTGTATTATTCAGATGGCACGTTTGAAGTACGGGCATTCCCGGTCTATCTACGGTTTATTACTATGTATAAATGGTATGCGAACGATGTCGGAACACCCGTTCTCGACTACGCATGAGCCTCCCAGCAGTGTTCCTCTCTCGCCCGCCCCATGAACCAACCTACCTATGCAAGAACATGACATCAGTCGTCAGTGTCGATGTAGACATGCCATTCAACTCGCCGGCCAAACCACTTCCTAGCCAGCTCGCCTCCGCTCTCTGTTGGCTGACTGAATGCCATCATCGCCTTCTCAATGGTCATACCGTATAGAAAGTCGGACCGCGCGGATTCCAGCAACCTCGTAGCTATACCCGCCTTCCGATGTAAATTCGATGTCCATATGCGTGAAATACCCAGAATGGCCGGCTCCGGATCTCGGCCGATGGAAATGGAAGAACTGTAATGGGATTCCTCAGCAGCAACAGCCTGTTGGCCTGTGTGGTCAGACGTATCTTCCTGATCCACCACACTGTAAGCCTCCTGAATCCTTTCTGCCAAACATGCACCCACGCATTTCAGTCCGCGAATGTACAGGTAGACCTTGAACCTGTCGCTGGCGGAAAAAGTTCGATTTCCTTTTGCGGCCGTCTGACCCTGCGCCCCATGCGCTACCGCTTTCGATGCTATCGGGACATGCAGCTGGCTCCACAATGCTTCATCCGGAATGCTGACAGCCGCGAGTTCCGTGTTGACAACTTTCAGGACCTCGGACGCCTTATTTCGGAACGCCAATGTATCTTTCCGCCCTATGGCCGCGATAAAGCTGCCATCCCCACCGGCCCAGACCTCGTTCTGCTTGATTCTCTCCACAAAAGCTTTGGAGAAATCCACCCCTCCTACGTTCATGGCGTGGAATTTCCGATGTAGGACCGCGTCTTCGGAGTTTGAGGGAATGTATTCCATCCCGCAGACCTTGCACTTCTTCCGTAGCTCACCAACTAAATCGAGTTGCATCTGCACCAGTCGCTTCTTCTTCGCATGTGGCTTCGGCGGCGACTGAACGTTCTGGCTTGTTTCCGAGAGTGGTCTCATGATGGATGTTTGTACAATTGGTCTCCTTTTCATGAAGGAAAACATGGGCCGTCTGGTCCTTACAGGAGGTGACGACTGCCGGAATGGAGAGGATGGCGGTGTCGAGTCGAGCAATCCATCGGAGAATATTGGCGTAGAATCCTTTGGGCTAGATGTCGGCATCGCAGAGACATCGCGCGCCGGCGAGGAGCTCTGTACAGGCGATTCAGGTATATCGTCTAGTATTTCGCTTTCCTCATCTGTCGCCGGCGTTGCATCGATGCGCCTGCGTTTCGTGGGAGGTTCTTCATCGTACAGCGAGTGTTTTCGTTGTCGCGAATAGGTCTTGATGGGTTTCCTGGAAACCAATTAGCTACATCAAGGCAAAGAGAGTATATGCAAGTACCTGACCCTCGGCGCTGGCATGGTGGTGGGGGTTCACGGAGACCTAGAAGACAAGTTGTTCATGAAGACGCGACTTTACGAGCGCGTCGTGGAATTGAAGCTAGGCACCTAGGCTATCGATAAAGAAATGCGCACGGGCCATCTAACTCTTCAACCCCATCCATGGATGTAAACAAGCCCCCCGCCATGTGCGCCATATCTGGTCTGTTAAAGTAATATTGACAAGCTTCACATCTTACTTTTGACTATTGCCAAGTGACGGTGCGACATCGTGTCAGACTCTTCTTACAGATCCATAAGGTGCATAGTGTCGCACTGACCGGAACCCATGGCCGCTGTACCACTGACTGAACCTCAAATTATGACTCCAGTGTTCCGCAAGCTTACATACATATGTACAGCGAGCAAGTCCTGACATGAACAGTGAAGAGTTTAGCAGGAGCAGAGTTTTCCATCTCGATAGTCTGATAATACAGCCAACATCATCACACTCGACTCCACGACCATGTCGATGGAAAATCCAGCCGAACCAGCCGTGGAGGCACACGAACCCCAACCCTTGATATCATCATCATCATCATCAGCAGCAGCAGCAGCAGCAGCACAAGCGCCCGCTTCAACGACTACGACGGCCACTTCTCCCCTCCCGGGGCCCATAATATCGACGCCTCGCCTCATTCTCCGACCTCTGCACCCGTGAGATGCGCCCGCGTTGGCAGAGTACGCGACTCCGGACTCCATCGCTCGATATATGAGCTTGAGCTTCCCACATCCTTACACGCTTGCCCACGCCGAAACCTGGATATCGATGAATCTAACCGAACCCTATAATGCGTTTGCTATTTGCGAAATTTCGGACCCAAGCATCTTGATTGGCGGTATCGGCCTGCGGCCTGGTTCAGATGTCTCGGCCCATACGGCAGAGGTAGGATACTGGCTCGGTGAACCATTTACGGGAAAAGGTTATGTGACCGAGGCATGTCAAGCAATGACGGATTGGACGTTCACGGAAAGAGGGGATACGTATAGGAAGTTGACGGCGAGGGTCTTCAGTAGGCACAAAGCTAGCATGAGGGTCCTGGAGAAGTGCGGGTATAAGGAGGAGGGTGTATTGAAGGAGCATGTTCGCAAACATGTTGAGATATGGGACCTGCATCTCTTTGGTTTGTTGAAGAGGGAAGTGGGAGGAGAACAGGATAAATAGAAGTTAAAGTCTATTCTTTAATGAAGGTCTACATAGACGGAAAGGTACAGTGTGCATATCCACATGTTATCCCTACAGCAGCCCAAGCCTCTTCATAGTACTCACAGATGCCTTGCCTGATCCGCCATAGGCATGAAGTGATCTCTTGGCATGCTTGATCAAATCTCCTCTCCAGGCGAAGAAGATGGCTTCGATCCTGCGTGCTACTTCGACGCCCTCGACGTGTGCAACGAGTTTGCAGACCCAGGTCAATTGAACGGAGCTGACGAACTGGTTTTCCAATAGGGGGTGTATGATGTTGGTCCGTATTGCGGCTCTCGTCACCAAAGGTCCAATTGGAAGCTTGTTGAGACGTAGATATTTGTATAAATAATAGACCGACCGCCGATTTTCCTGAACGGTACGCGTTCGATCGAGTGAATACTGGTATGCAATTTGATGTATGAGTTCTGTGCGGATTTTCATGAGTGAATCGGGAGCCATGCCTCTGTACACCGAAGGCAGAAGATGGGCATCCCGGGCAGAGTCTACAATGAACTGAAGCTGCCGGCGAGATTCTAGATACTCGACGACTCCATCCATCCCCTTGTCCGTCCGATCATGGTATTCTAGCTTCAGTGCCTGAATCGACTGCAGATATTTCAGTGTGTAGTCGTTGTGTTGTCTTGTGGAATGACCTGATGTGTGAGGCTGTTTGTGGAGCGGTTCAAGCATCTTCCCAAAGTATTCTTGGAGGAACTCGGAGTCGGATAGGCCTACGCCTTTATTTCTGAGCCGCCTCAAAATATCGTAAACCGTTCTAATGCCTTTGTGTTCACCAATGACATGGAAAATCAGCTTAGCAAACTCGTGAGTCGGGAATGCTTGCCGTTGCATTCTTGCTAGAAGCCTTGCTAACAGCTCGTTTCGAGATACTCGTGACTCAATGTCCTTGTCCAATAGAACTCGGTACGTTTTGACAAAATCATGTACCTGGTGAGATGGTATTTTCGGTGAAACTTGATACCATTTTGTACTACCTGCTTCGTGAGGCAAGAGATGAAAAGGTTTTGGTTGTGGGATCCATTGGAGCAGCGCATTCACCAAGGTGCGATGGTCGAGGGACATCAAATAATGACCGATAGCCGAGGGTTTGACGCCATAGACAGCGAGGCTTTTGAAAGCCAAAGACGAAAAGCCTACATTCTCCGGCGTGGTGATAATGTGAGAGTCCAGAGCACGGAGCATTCGCAGCCAGTTTTCCAGCAGCCTATACTTTTGGCTGGTATTTCGGTTTGGCACTGCTTCGAAGAGGTATCCAGGAAAAGAAGAAATCCAAGCATTCAACAACGTATGAGGTATGCAATCCAACACTGGCGCGCCTACAGATGATCTTCTGTGCTTCCCGCTACGAGAACGGATAAGAAGATTAATCTGATCGGCGAGACACTTTCTCCCTCGCAGGATCTTGTTGAGATGGATCTCCATGTGAGGGTTTGAGAATTTCTTATTCACATCGAGTAGTAAATTGATGGTTGAGGCCCTGAGACGCACTCTCGAACGACGGCCTCTCAAGGCATGGTCCCAGATGGCTCGGTAGAGCATACGCAAACCGGCATCTCGCTTAGAGACCTTGCCCCTGTTCTTGTCTGTTGCGGTGGATGCGATCTTCCGGTACAAATATTCCAGCTTGTCTAATGTCTTTGGAGACATTTCTGACATGTTGTCAAGCTGTCTCAGCAATTCAAAGCTTTCGGGGGTTCCAAGATTCGGTAGGGAGATCCTCTCTCTCACTAAACAGGACACAATTACGTTGGAGGTGAAACGTGATCGACGGAGGTGTTGAAGTGCCAGGAGAGTGAACTTCCCTGCATGCTTGCCAACAGGGCAGCATGATTTGATGGCTTGAGACAAGAAGTCGAAGATGTTGGAGTTTGGAATTTCGTGTGCCTTGCTGATCCTCATTTTGAACCTGGACAGGCAGGCCACTAGTTGCGCTGCTGACTCCTTTTTCTCTATTGCTTGAGCAGCCTTTTTCTCTATTTTCGTGTTGTACTTTTTCCTCTTACTCCACTTTCGCATAACAAACATCCTCGCTTTAGCAACATGCCTCTTCTTTGACCTTGAACGGATCCCGGACGTCTCCAAGGCCGTCGCGCTCGAGCCGGTCTCCAAGGATGTCGATGTCGATGTCGATGTTGATGTCGTTTCTTGGTCTGTGGATATTGGGGGTTGCGGTATTCTTTCTGGAACCCGAGGTTCGAGTGATATAGGGTAGTTGTAAGTATCTTGGGATTTCGTCTCTAGCAATGTGGTTTGGGGTCCTCCTAAGAAGGAAGATGATGGGTATGTATCTGGAACTGAGGGCTCAAACGAGGTCGGGTCGCCATGGTGTTCATAATGAGCTGTCTTTAGCAGTATCGCTTGCTGCTCTTCTGACGCAGAAAGCTGGAGAGACCTTTCTGGAATCGGTGGTTCGAGCAGGGCTTGTTCAACATGCGGTTTGTGAGGGTGGGGTAGTAGAGGTGGGTACACGGTGGTCTCAGGCGCCATAAGCTGGGTTTGAACTGCTGCTTCTGCTCAATATCATTCAAAGAATGGTTTGTCGACTTGGACAACATACACTGTTTCATTGGCCTAGGTTGCTTCGGCATTGATGGTGGTTCGTAACGCCAGACGGGCTGGGAACTCGATTTATACCCAAGTAGTGCACCGAAGCTGAATGGTAGAGGCACACCACCAGGAGGAGACACATGGGCCTGAGCCGTCATTCGGCGCTTGACTGCCCTCCGTCTGGCCTCCAATGGTCCTGGTACATGGCTGCCATGTCGCCGTTGGTGGGCGCATTCGCGGTGGAAGAATTGGTGGAAGAATTGGTGGAAAGTGCGGGTGAGAAGGTCGTCGGAGATCCAGATATGCTGGAGAGGGGGTGACGCGATTGAATGGGCTGCGCGTCGGCAGTCAATGGACGGGCGGCGCATGAAGCGTGGTGGTGAAGGGTATTGTGAAATGTCGACTAGACGAATGCAAGCTCCAGATGTTTATGTCAGCCATTTTTTATCCGACTTGGATAGTATTGGTATTCAAATTCAACATCAACATCAACACCTACATCGAACGCACATGCAGCACGCCGCTTGACATGCTTGCGTTGGAGTACATATCACAGTTGTAACATCGGTTCGTCGCAAATATTACACAGTAGACGGATAAATCAAGTTGATGATGTTTGCAACGCTCTCGCCAACCCGACAAGAACTGCTTTTGGCTATGTAGTGAATTATTGGGTGAAATGAGCTGGCCACAATGCAAACACTTGGGCAAGGAGTCTCCAGTATTGAATGCACAGCCCGACTATTGATCGTTTAATGTACATACATGGCATTCTGACATAGAATCAATTGATCCAAGCGGAGTTGGGTCACGTGATTGCCCATCTCTCCTTTCGCGCACCCCATGCAAAATCTCCACACATGCCAGATGACATTCCGACGTAGCCGAAGCGTAGTTATTAGACGGAAATACATATGACGACAAAATGGCTTACGTATGGTTGTGGGACCAAGAGCAAAGTCCAAGGATAACAAGGAGTCTCGCAGTCTCGCAACGAAGCATCCGAGGCATCAATGATATACACAGTATGTATGTATGTATATGTCACTATATATGTATGTACTGTACATACATGTACATACAGTGGGCGTCAAAGAACAAAAGGCGAGGGGTAGGCCGAGCTATTAATAAGGGAATGAATACATACCGGTATGCATCGTCGCCCGAACGCTTTAGGATACATGGTCCGCGGCTAATAATATTACAAGGGTACCGGTACATGGCTACACCAGTGACCAGGGCATGCCTGGGGTCTGGGGTGAAACAGGTGGCAGAGGTGGCAGAGGCAGTGGGTGGCCAGCACAGGAACAAGGGCGCCAGGAGAAGAGGAGAAGCCTCGTCACCTGCTAAGAATCCGTCCATTCAGGTACCTTGGACACTACCCATTCGCTGCAACGCGCGCTGTGCACGCCATTAATTAACTGATAGCCTGAAAGAGCGGCCAACAAGGGGACCACGTATTATGTATACATTGTATGTATGTAGGTATACCTTTGTAAATATGTACTGTATGTAGTGTACAAAGGGTAATTATTAGTATCCTTTATAACAATCTTGTGTCTTTTTGTCCATGGTCGTCTCCGCGACGAGGCCATGGTACTTGTGTACATACATATGCTACTTTGTACAGTATGTATGTACTGTGTATAATTACTGTAACCCTTATATTATTAATAGCGGCGTGCGCAATGTCGTACCAGTCGAGCGTATCCCTTATCCTTGCACATACATACAGTACATATTCGTACTTTGTACATACATAGTAATACGTCGTAGAGTAGTAATCCTTAATCCTCGTTCTCGCACTTCACCAAGCCGGCGGATCGCGGACTTGTTGTCAGACGGCGCAAGGCGCACGGTCCACTGCTCATTTCACTAGACGTGGCCCGCGTCCTCATCTGGCAGACTCTCCCTTCCCTCGACCCACTCACCCGCCCCAAGCCTCTCTCCAGCGTCGTCTTTATCGACACACACTCATTCTGCCGCTTCTCCTCATCACAGCCCATCTCGACACACTCGTTACACTCTTCCGTCATCGTCATCCCAGTTACAGCAGCCGCCGCCCTCACCCTTATCGTCGTCGTCGCTGTGGCCCTCACCGCTGCTACAATACACATTTTCCCTTCTGCGTCTCCAGGAGAACACGGGGTCAAACGCGAAACACTCCAACACACCATTCCAGGGCCTACACACCATCCCAACGTGAAGCGTTTCCAAGTCGGCAGTCGAGGGCATCGCTGAGCGAGTCCTCCGCTGGGTCTGCGTCGAAGCCAGAGGTTCGTTCGTCTGTCTTCACCATCCCACGTCCCACGCCCATTTGCAGACCGCAGACCACAGACCGCCATAACTGGTCCCCTCGTTCTTTCCATCGTCTGCCATAACGCACGCCCACGAGGCACTCAACCCCAACACCCTCACTGACGCTCGATAGCTCCCACTTCGCTGGTTCGGACTGAGTGACTGAGCAACTCTCGCACATCCATTTTCGCTCCCGTCAACTTCGACATGTTTTCTTCCACATTCTTGTCCGCTCTTGCGGCCGCTTCCCTATTGTCCATGGCATCCGCCCAATCTACCACGACCGGAGGCGCATCCTCGACCGTCGTTTCCATCAGCGTACCCCCTACAATCGTTCCTGTGGCTGAAATGATAGATGTGGGATGCTTCAACTCATCAAACCCACTCGAGGACCATGGATACTATCTCAGTCAAACTCGTGGCAGCTGTCAACTTGTTTGCGCTTATCTGAACCAGCCCGTCATGGCACTCTCAGAGGGTACCAACTGCTGGTGTGGAGAAAAGAAACCCTACAAGGCCTCTCAGATCTCCAACTCGTCGTGCAATACCCCATGCAAGGGCTTCAAAACTCAAGACTGTATGTAGTCATCTAACCTGCCTAGTTTGCAAACACTGACAAGGCACAACAGGTGGTGGACCCGGTCTACTATGGGTCATCCTCACTCACACCACGGACAACGAGATCGGATTCGTAGATCCACCCGCAGTTTCCTCGTCGACAGTTTCATCCACTGCGAAGAGCAGCAAAGCTGCTGCGACGGTGATCGAAACCTCTACCACCACTCCTTCTTCGGACCCGAAATCCGGCGGCTCTAGCAAAGTTGGAATCGCCGTGGGCGTTACTGTTGGTGTAGTCGTTCTTGTTGCAATCATTGCAGGTATGTTCTTGCTCCTCCGACAAAAGAGGAGACGCGAGGTGGAAGAGGAGTACCGTCGTCAAGCCAACATCAACTCCTTCACCTCAGGAGGCAAATTGCACACGAGCAATTCTTCCATGACGGACTCGCGTTTGGACCCCGAGTTCATGGCCAGGAGGGCAAGCAATGGCAGCATTGCAGATAATGAGGACTACTCGAGGCGGATATTGAAAGTAAGACTCATCTCATGAATCAATGCCTCGGATCCAATGTCTAACATGGCGCCAGGTCACCAACGCATAAGTGAACTCATGTCGACAATGGGACAATCACAACGACATTCCTTGCATTGAGCTGCTTGGACGAAACCCACAATACCCAATTACTCCTAATCTCATATTCATCTCTTTTGTTCCGCGCACGACGCCACCTCGTGCAGTCACGCTTGACGAATAAGAACGCATCTTGCATCTACACGCTCGACCGGCGTTACTTTTCGCTCTCGAACTGGTGCTGTACCCACTACGGGACAGAGCCGTTGGTCTGGTTGGCAGTTCCATGATCATTTGTAGGATCTTCACCTGTGTTATATATCTTTGCTTCACTTTGGCGACTATGGTGTTTATTTAGGGGAATAAAGGGATTCGCTCTGAAACGAGCAACACGGGGAAATATGGTCCCACTTTTCTTATCGTCACTCCTTGCTCTGTCGGACGAGTATAGTCCAAGCCGAAGGTACTACTCGATGCATCCGGTTCCTCTCCTACACCCTCTCCTCATCCTCTCAAAGCTCAACCGTCCCATGAAAATGTGCTAGCATCTCAACCCCCACGTAGCCAGAGCTGTTTGCGATGGTGGGTTAGTTGTGGTTCATTTCATGGGTTTGGTTTTGGTGCAAAAGTGGACATTTCCTTAATTCATACGATGTGTATATAGCCCCTTCCATAGCTGAATGACGGGTGTCGGTTGCGTTTTGTCTATTGAATCGTGATTTCACCAGTGTCCAGCAAGCATCATAATGATGAACAGGACGACGATTGGAGTCAGCAGCCGCCTGTTCCCAACATGCAATCCAATTGTTTGATGACGTTGCACAGTGGGAATCTCAGCACCCCAGGTCCAGGGCTAGTGACGATACAGTTGCAGAGCTAGTGACGATATAGGTCTAGGGCTAGTCACGATGTTATTCACTTCAGCCTTGTTTCCCGATTGCCTTGTAGTAGAAGCTGATGGGAATCTGGCTTGGCGCATTGATGCAGCTATTATCTGGTCTTCCGAAAAGAGAAAAAAAAAGAAGAAAAAAAGAAAAGAAGAGAAAACAAAAGATATAAAGACCCGCCAAGCTGGGTGGGATTAAGATGTACGGACTATCAAACCTTGGGCAAATGAAGGTTTCATGCAAAAGCGAGAGTGTGATGGATATGATTATACAGTACATACAATAGAATGGATAGATACAGTACAACGAGTTGGGCTGAGCTGGTGTGTCTCTGCAAGTGCTGGAGGATGGAGTTGAATGTGGATGTGGATGTGGGTGTCGTTGCAGAGGTGAGGGTGAGGGTGAGGGGTGAGGGGTGAGGATGATGCTGGTTGGGGTGGGCTGCGTGGATGGCGTACGTGGTTATCCGCGGGGTTATTCATGCGATGCGATGGAATGCGATGCGGTGGGTTCGTGTGTTTGGTAACATCCAAGTGCCCAGTTTTGAAAGAAGAAGAAGAAGAACCGGGGGGGTTGTGATGTCACTCATAAAATACAGAGTAAATCATCAAGGTACCAGCATCTTATTATCTTGTTCGTGTCCATGCATGATCCATCATCCATCTGGCATAGTCACCGAGTCGTGTGAGTCGTGAAAAGTCACGATAGATCTACGAAGTATACAGAGTGTGTGCAAGGTACGAAGGAGTAAGGGTAGATTAGGTAGGTATTAATCTATTAATTAATCTATTAATTAATTAATCAATTATTACTGTGTAGGTTCTCTTCCTCTTCCTCGTCCCGAAACGCTAACCTAGCTTCTCACCCATCCGAACATGGATGGCCGGATTCGGCCACACCACCATTTCCAAATCAAGCCCCGAGTCCACTCCATAATTATTATTTCACGCCCCCCCCGCCCAATTCAGTCGCATGGCGTTTGAACTCGGCCGTTGTTGACGTTTGCAGCTACAGAGTGTAAGAAACGTCGTCCCACATTTTCGCAGCTGCTACTGCCCGGCTAGCCTTTTTTTTTCGTTGCCTGTCCTGAAACAGTCCGGAGTTTCGTCACGCGTGGCAGTGTGGGAACGCCTGGGAACGCCTGGTCTAGCGTGCTGCCGCTACGGATGCGCCGTGAATAACACTTGAGTTGGACGACGGACGTTGGATGTTGGACGTTGGACCGTCTCCGGCGTCTAGGGTAGGCTTTGGGGAGGTGGTGTGTGTGTGTGTGTGTGTGTGTGTGTGTGTGGCATTGGCTGGGGGTAATTAGATGGGATATCCGATAAATTGAGTGCCGTGTTTGGGATTGGGTACATACATACAGATATGTACGTTTGTGGCATTACCTAACGCAGACGGGGCTGAAATAGGCAATATGGGTCGGCGATCAGTTAATTATTGTTTCCAAGGCTGTGTTTGGCAGGCAGGGGAGAGGTATCCTTTTGAGACGTTTGCAGATGATTATTCGTTCGCACGTTGGCGCTTGAGATACATAGAGGGGCATGTGTTTTACACCGAGGCCCACTCCCCCTCCTCTCTCCTCTCTCCCTCAAAGGGATTTTCCAATGGAAGATGTATATGATATAATAGATTGGGCTACTCTATATCATTATTTGAAAGAAAAAAAAGTGACCGAGATGGTGGTTCTGTCCAAGTTTGTGGACTTTTGAGTTGAGCATGTTGAGGTTGAGGTTGAGGCTCGGTGATTGGCTAATCCCTTGACACACTTAGCTCGTCTGCTCTTGCCTTGTCGTCAATACCACCTCTGATTATGTAATACCTCATCACCACTTCCCACCATCTAATTATTTACGCAGTTACGTCATTCTAAGCATAGCACAGTGGAGCGGGCGAATTGACCACGGACCACGCCCTTCTATTATTGTTGAACAAGTCATTCTCTCATTTCAAAATTCCCCGGCTCGTTCTACTTGGTGCGCCACCTAGGAGCGGTCCATCAAACTCGGAACAGGAAAATTGAACAATTGCAAGCTTTGAGACATGTCTACCGATAGTGGGGTCCAGGCCGTCATGGAGCCTCTCGATTTAGTCGACATTGCAGTCCTGCTCACATACGAGAGAACTTCGACAGATGCGCGATTCCGCAATGCCAAATTAAAGGATTTCAGCTACTCAAAACCTACTGGATCCATTGTCATCGACATGGAAAAGCATCCAGAAGAAACAGATACCACGCCGGATACGGCCTCTAACATTCTGCCCCTCGATCCATGCCCCAAGCTCGCAGCCCTCAGTTCAAAAGAACAAGAGACCATTTTCCATCAAGTCCGAGGACACGATGGCCGCTATACAAGCACGGCACTTCTCCAGCATTTCTTCGACCAGTACCCTCCAGACACACCGCTCCATGTCCGCCATCTCAAGAAAAGCGATTCCTACACCACCGTGATCAAGCAACGCGTGATATGTGAGATAAAGCTCAACAAGCCCACATACAACATTCTCACCAGGGTCACACCGGGGGAGGAGACGTACGCCAGCGGCTTCGAGCCTACACAACTACATAGCCATATCATGATTGCCCCTACGAGTGCAGCGGGTAGGGATTTCTCAAAGACGTTTCTCGATCTGGCTTCTATGCGGTACGGCGACGTCGGGCGTGGTTTCAAAGGCAAGGCCCTATTTGTCCTTGATACCGCCGAAGAGTACGATCAACGGCTGCCGCGCATGTGTCGCGGTCCACCGGATTATAATATGAAGACCTCCGCTCGCATCGGACCCATGCCTACCGATGCCTGGCTCAAGGAAGTCGCAGCAAGGGTCAAGGAGAGATGGGAGAACAGAGAAAGAGAAAAGTGGTGTGGACATTGTGGTGCTCCTGCTCCGAAAAGCAGGTGCTCCAGGTGTAAACAAGTTTGGTTCTGTGGGGAGGAGCATCAGAAGGCTACTTGGCCCTTTCACAAGGTGTATTGTATTTCCGAGTCTGGTACTTGAAGAGGTTTTGCTCATGTATCATTCCTCTCACAGTCAGTCTATCAGCGCACATTAGTGAACTCATTGGGGAATTCTTGTTCAATATTCCTACAAAGGAGGCGCAATTTTGACATTGCACGACTTTCTTCATCCAGTAAATGCCACCTTTCTTCTCCCTTCCAAATCTCCAATTCTACGCTTTCTTCCCCTCGCCCTCCGACTCCCTCTTCTCCAGAATCCTGTCCACCAACCCAAAGTCCAAAGCCTCCTCGGCATCCATGTACAAATCCCTCTCCATCAATCTCTCAATCTCCTCGAGACTCTTCTTTTTCGTCAAATGCCTCTGATAGATCCTATTCAGCTTATCCCTCACCCTCAGAATCTCCTTCGCATGAATCGCAATGTCCGTCGCCTGGCCCGAGTATCCTCCGCTCGGTTGGTGTATCATGACACGCGAATGGGGCAGGATGAAGCGGTTATCGGGGGCTCCCCCACACAAGAGTAAGGAGCCCATGGACGCGGCTTGGCCCATGCATATTGTGGTTACGGGACAGCGGATGTAGTTCATGGTGTCGTAGATGGCGAGACCCGCGGAGACGGAACCGCCGGGGGAGTTTATGTATAGGGAGAGGGGTTTCTCGGGGTTGTCGGCTTCGAGGAAGAGTAATTGGGCTACAATATTTGCGCTGGTCTGCTCGTCGACCGTGCCGTTGAGGCAGATGATGCGCTCTTTGAGGAGCCGAGAGTAGATGTCATCTGTCAGAGCGATTTAGTCGGGTTTGAATTGGTAATGGCAACGGCTGGGAAATCGTACACGTGTGCCATCCGCCTCCCTAACTAATCAGCTTCCGTCGTTTTGATCTCGGAGGGAGGACGTACGACTGTCTCGGTCACGTAGGGCGTAGGAGACCATGATTGAGTCCCGCTTTGTGATGACGCGGTTACTGGGAAGTTGAACGACGAAGACAGACGCAGGCCAGATGTGTAGGTTCTTGAGGAGAGTATTGGCCTTGCGGCTCTTCTTAGTAATGTCGCCATTGTGTTGGATGTGAGAGCGATTGCGAAACTGGAATTCCGAGTCCAACTCGAGCTATGAGGTTAACGCCAAGGCGCTAGGAGGTCCGCTCTTTCTCGAACTTCCAAGATTCGATTATTAAATTAAAAACTTTCTCCAAAATCGCTGCACAATGATTGAGCAATTCCACTGATGACAGGCAGACTTTCGTTACGTCTGAAATCATGCGAAAGCCTGTCTAGGTATCCATTTCCGGCACAATGTCGCCGGTACTCCAATGATACGTCTGCCCCTCCCAGCGACGCTTTAGGACCCCTCGACCATGTTGAGCACCAGCACAAAAGCTTTCGCCTTCGCAAGGACAAGACATCCAAACCTCTCCCACTCCCGCCGTCTCTCGATCCCGTAGTTGTCAAAGAGAGGGCCCAATGGGAGCAAACAAAGGCACAGCCAAGTGTAGAAAATTTCACACCGTTCCAGAAGAAGCTGTGGGAGAGCCCATATGGTATGCGTCCTCCCGTCCTCCCGTCCTGTATAGGAATCAATCATACTAATACCATCCCAGCACATGTCCTCGCTTCCCCGATTCGCCGATGCCGTAGTAATTTCATCATCCTCCCCGCGGCCCTCCTCATAACCCTCCACCCACGTCCTCATCCCGAGACATCCGACCCATGGCTGCTCCCCGTCTCTCTGACCACCAACAAGCACCATCTCGGCGTCCCGTTTCGCTTTCTCGGCCGCCAGCTGGTAGCCCAGCAACTGGGGAAGAAATCGGGATGGAAAAGCGGCCTCTACTCACGCTTCACCGAACACCTTGGACTATCCAAAATGAAGAAGGTAGTCTGGAGAGAGGACATGTCTGATCTCATCTTGAAACTGTTGAGGAAGAGGTTGTTGAACAAGCTGAGGTGGTCTTTCCAAAAGGTTGGACGGTTGGTGCCGTGCAAGTCGCCGAGAAAGGAGGACATCGAGGAGTTCGAGGACGTGTCGTGTGTGCTGTACTTGGACACACTGAAGACGCGCGCCGACGACATCCAGGCACAATCGGTTCGAATTATCAAGGCGGTAGAAAGAGAGGCCGAATATTGGGCTAACAAATTCAACCGAGGACAAGACCCGCATGAAGATGCGCGTGTCACTCACGTTCCACCGATGTGGTATAGAGGACCACTGTATCCTACGCTTTCGCCTAGACTTCGATTTCCGCCACTGCAGTTCAGTACCACGGTGTGGAGGGGAGGCAAGATTCCGGTGTATAGTTTAACTGATCTGTTGGGTGCGGAGGGAATGAAAGTACTGGTGGAGGGGAGTAGTCTCGAGGGAGTGGGGTGTGTTGTGATGAGGAGGGGGAGACACAACGTACCGGTGGAGATGGAATTGATGCAATTGCAAGCTTATTTGGCCGAGACAGGGCCATGATAGTGGTCAAAGTAGATTACCTCTAAATTTGTATAATGAGAGATGGACTCGGTCGTCTATACTCTATTTTCCAACCCGCTCTATACAAGCATTTGGTGAGACGGCCTCCTTTTGATGACATGCCTAGCTACTAGAGAAAAGTGCAAGAAGAGTATGCATATACAGTACACGAGCATGTATATACAGTACAAGAGCATGCATATACAGTACAAGAGCACGCATATACAGTACAAGAGCACGCATATACATGTGAGTGAGAGAGAGAGTAACCAATTGTGGAGAGTACCTACCTCTTTTTACCTAGAAATCATGTGCTCCCGAGCAGGCCCCACACCGATCCACTTGACCTTGACCCCGGTGAATTTCTCAATAAAGTCAATGTACTTCCTCGCGTTGACGGGCAAGTCGTAGAAGCTCTTGGCGCCAGTGGTGGGTGACTTCCATCCCGGCAGTGTTTCGTACTGCACTTCCAGCTGAGCCAGAATTTCCGGGTTCGCAGGGAACGATTCAAGCCGTTGTCCGTTGTGCGAATAGGATGTGGCGACCTTGATCTCTTCGAAGTCGTCTAGGACGTCGAGTTTGGTCAGGTTGAAGGACGTGTAATCGTTGACGGCGTGGGAGTGCTTGACCACGACCAGATCGAGCCAGCCACAGCGGCGCTTGCGGCCGGTCGTTACGCCAACCTCGTGGCCGACTTGTTGGAGCTTCTCGCCTATTTCGTTGAGCTGCTCTGTGGGGAAGGGGCCGCTGGAATATGTCAGTTTGTGTGTAGAGTGGAGAGTGTAGAGTAAAGAGTAGAGAGAGAAATGAGACATACGATCCGACACGTGTAGTATATGCCTTGACTACACCAACGACCTCCTTGAGGGACCGCCACCCCAGACTCAGACCCGTGAGTACACCGCCTAGACCAGTATTCGAGGATGTGACGAAGGGATATGTTCCATAGTCAATATCCAGCATGAGCGCGTTGGCACCCTCGACTAGGATCTTGGAGTTTTTCTCTTTGGCGGATGCGAGAAGGGGGATCTGATCGACGACGTAATCCTGAAGTTTGACGCGGAGTTCCTGGAGTCCATGTCAGAGTTGGGGAACTGGTGGTGCAAAAGTACCCCGGATGTACCTTGTATTTTGTGATCTCCTCCTCGACATCGTACTTGAGAAGATCTCCAAAGCGCTTTTGGAATCCGTGTACCATCCTCCTGAACTTCTGCTCGAAGATCTCTTCGTCGAACAGATCGCAGACGCGGAGACCGCTCCTGGTCATCTTGGTGCTGTAAGTAGGGCCTAATTCAAGTCAGTCCTCCCATGTAGCCTGTCACTTTTTTGAGCAGTGCTCCACCCACCAATGCCTTTCTTCGTGGTGCCTGTTGTCGAGAAGAAGGAAAAAAATCGTCAGCAATTCCCCTCTAGATGATAATAGGGTTCAAACGGGTTGTCCAACCTATGAAGCCATTGCCCAACTCGACTTCCTCCAACCCATCCACCATCTGGTGGATATCAAACACGACATGCGCCCGATCCGAGATGAATATCCTGCCCTCAGTCTTCAGGCCATGTTTCTCCAAGGCCTCGAGTTCCTTGAAGAAGGAGGGGATGTGCACGACGCAGCCGCTGCCAATGATGTTGAAACACGACGGGTTGACGAGGCCAGATGGGAGGATGTGGAAATCGTAGGTGACGCCGTTGGCGACAATGGTATGACCGGCATTGTTACCGCCCTGTGCGCGGCAGCACAACTGCGAGTCGTGGGCGAGGATGTCGACGAGCTTGCCTTTGCCCTCGTCGCCCCATTGGGCGCCAAGCACAACGGTGACGGACATCTTTCGTGGATGTTGGGGGAGTGGACGAAAGAGTAAGAGAGTGAGATAGAGGGGCTAGTGGGTTTTTAGGATAATAATATTAATACCGGTTCGGCCATGCAACTACCAAGACGGAGGGGCCCGCACTGCGCGACTTTTTTTCTTCTTCTTCTTCTTCTTCTTCTTCTTCTTTCTCGCTGAATGTCAGACCAAGTTGGTCCAATTAAAAGATTTGCGCAACAGGCGCGTAGATATTGAGGACATTGCGGATATCGGAGGCAAAGACAGCAAAGCAGGCATGACGCCATGGGATAGGATATGGTGGACGCACAGTGATCAGCCTTGGCCGGTAACTCTTTCAGACAGCTCAATCTATTATTGAGGTATTATTGAACACGCCTTGAACAACAAATATTGCGGGCCGTCAAAAGGAGTAGATTTATTTAATAATTATTATGTATGTATTCACCTTCTCCGCAAACTTTCTTCGACCCCGCCATGACCCCGCCATCCATCATTCATGCAAAACATCTGCAAGACGGAATTCGCAATTGCTCCCTGCATTATGGGCCAATAAGAGCATGCCGGTTGATGATTGCAAGTAAAAATTTCATTAATTATATTCATCTTGAGCAAGTAAAAGTTACATTAATTATATTCATCCCGATCACATATAAAATATACATGTCCCTCAAGCATGTTGAGAGACTACAAGGCAAACGCAGCCACTCCAGCAATCATGGCCGTCCCGACACCGACCCAGAGCACCCGTCCTCCACCCATGACGAAGGATCCCGCCGCGCCCGGGAATCCAGCAGCGGACGTATTTCTCGCCGTCGTGGTTGCATTGGTCTGTCTGGGAGGTGGGAAGGTTGTAGTCGGTGTACCAGTCAAGTTTTGAACGAGTATGTAGTTTGCAGCAATGGGCTGGCTTAGACGAGCGGCAGTGACAAAGTTTGACATGTTGAAGGGGACGCGGGTCTGGAGAATGCCGGTGAACTGAGCGGGGACGGAGAAGTTGTCTGGCTGTGGGAAGAGGACTAGAGTGTATGCGTGTGGTGTGTCGCCGACGGGAGGAGATGGCTGGCGGTAGGGAGCTTCGCCGGGGCCTGGGAAGCTCAGTTTGGAATTGTTGCCAGTCGAGGTCACGCCGGAAACGAGCCAGTGTAGGAGCTCTACGCGAGTGTTATTGCGAGCAACGTCCGAGTCGATCATGAACAGAATTGCTTTGCCACCCGATTTCCATGTGGGCGCGGTGATGTTGGGAGGATTGGCCGTGTCTAGCTCAAGAGTCAGCAATGTTGGTTATGATTACAATTGATTGACCAGATGAAGATGAATTGCGAGGAATGTACCTACCAGCTCGAGGAATGAGTTCGCCAGCTGGAGAGACAAGATTGGTGCCAAACGTCACTCCCAAAGAGCTCCCGGCAGAGACGGGGAATCCAGGTGCAGTCTGCGCATGTACGATCGTCGTCTTCAACGAGGCCAGAAGCAAGCCGAAGCCGAAGCCGAAGCCCAAAGCTTTACAATTGAACATTTTGGAATGATTTCTATCCACAGAATGCAGAATGCAGAATTGGAAAGGAAATGAAAGAAAAGTGGTTGTCCGTCTTTACAGCGGGTGGCTCCCCATCCTCTTGTACATTAGATGACCTCGCCCGTGTGGTGTGGTGTCTCGTCTCAGTATCTGGTTTCAAACTACTCCTGTTGAGCATCTGATTGTTCCCTCTGACGTTTCTCCAAAACCCGCTCTTACCCCTGCACCCATGTAATCGGGCATGGAGAAGAACAAAGCTATCTATCTGCTTCCAAATACACGAATACCAAGATAGTTATTGGGAGTACACAACTTTTGTGCCTCGAGAGCTCTTTTAGTCGTATTAATAGCTTGCGCCCCACACGCCATGTCCATTTCTATTTGAATTTCCATTTCCATTTCCATTTCCATTTCCATTTCCATTTCCATTTCCATTTCCATTTCCATTTCCATTTCCATTTCCATTTCCATTTCCATTT
>MU005794.1:78133-177250 GCA_010093715.1 Pleomassaria siparia CBS 279.74
ATTTCCATTTCCATTTCCATTTCCATTTCCATTTCCATTTCCATTTCCATTTCCATTTCCATTTCCATTTCCATTTCCATTTCCATTTCCATTTGCATTTGCATTTCCATTTCCATTCTCACTCCACCATCCCCTCTCCCTATCACTTTCCCACACTTTCCCACATCAATGTCTCTCTGTACCAAACTTGCCAACCGAAGAACAAGACCAAGAACCTCATCGGGAAATCGACTCTTCGCTTGTCGGACACGAGGACATGTACAAAATCTACCTACACCGTCATTCCCACCCTCTGGTCGCCCCCTCTCAGTACTACTTGTTCGTTGCGTTTCCTGACACCCTCCTCATTCATTCATCCATTCCTTCCTTATCTTGTTTGCTTTCAGATTCCACCATGGACGCCGAATTCACACCAACCGACTTGTCTCTGTGGGGGAGACGAGTGTTGGGTTGTTATCCCTGCTGGCATTCGAACCGTATGAAGTGTTGCGTCCATGTGTTGGGATCTGTGGAGAGTCCATCTTATTATTAGGAGGCACTGTTGATGGTGAAGAGACATGTTGACTCGCTTTCGAGTCCGTTCGAGCGCGGATCCAGGGCGGATCGAGGGCGTTGGAATCCGACCTTGACCTCAGATTCGTTTCCCAAGTCGCATGCACTGGACGGCTCGGGCTACTCCCATCCCTGTTCGTATCGCGACTGTCCATGCGTGAACTCGATCTCGATGTTATGCCTTCCCTACCCGAACCACCACCACCTTCCTCTTCCGGCCCCTTGATGGAAAAGGACATTCTCAATCTGGACCTCTTGGACCGTAGAGGAGGCTGCGGATGTGTGGCCGTGATGGAGGTGGTGACTGTGTTTACAGGCATCAGATAACTATCTGGTTTCGCACTAGGGTTTGCATTCGCATGCCTGTTCACATGCTGCGCGCTTCCATTTCCTCGAATGCTGGTTCCAGAAATGGTCCTGCTATCGAGAGCATTTGATTTCTTTGTCGTGGTGCTTGTGAGAGCAAAATAATCCGCAGGCGCCGTATTCCGTCTTGCCATTCGCAGCCTCTTCATCGCTGTAGGCGGGGAATTCCTCGGATCCGCGGGTGAGGAGATTACGGTTTGCGTGCTAGACGCGAACAACAAAGATGGATTGGGTTTGTATGATGATGGAGGAGGTGGTGGAGGAGGAGGAGGAGGAGGAGGAGGAGGTACTGTCGCTATGTCGTTTGATGTGCTTGGGCGCGACGAGGTTGCTGTGCCTGGAGTCGCACTTCCCGTCAATATCTCCCTCCATTTCCTGAGCACTTTCCGAAGGCCGCCTGGATTCCCCGCGGCACCACTATCATCTCTGTGGTCGTGGTGCGTGTGCCCCGTCGTTATCTTCGTTTCCGTCATGGTTGGTCAAGTTGAAACGATGCTCCCTAGATATATGTATATGGATATGTATATGTCGTGTTACGATAAAGTCGTCGTCGTCGTGGAAGAAAGCAAATTCAATTTCAGATTTCGGAATTCAAAAAGAAACGTAAACGCCGCACCACGGAAGAATCCTCAAGAATAGCGAATAGCGAATAGCGAATAGCGAATAGTGAATAGCGAATAGCGAAAAAGTCAAAAGCAAGAGAGAAGAAAAAGGCAAAGGGCAAGGCGAAGCAAAACCCGTTGGACAAAAACACACACACACACACACCTCTCAACATAAAAGGATTCGGGAATTCCGTTCCCCAAAGCACGTCCCGCATGTAATAATAATAATAATAATAATGATAACGATAATAATACCTACATACGTTTACACACGCATACATAGGTACATAGGTAGATAATGTACACACAGGGGGGCACATGCATAAGGCACAAGGCACAAGGCACACATTGACCGTAACATGGCAGCTTGCAAACGATGCACGTTCCTCCCCGAACGGATACTTACAAATCGCCACGTTCCCAGGGGCGCCCATGCCATGCCATACCATGCCTGGCATGCCATACCAATACTGTGTACATAATACTCGTACATAGCCGCTGGCTTGTTTACTTGGCACATGTAAAATCCGTCGAATTGCCACGCCCTCGCAGGACAAGGACAATCTTCGCATTGCTTTCGACATGGTTTGCAGCATGGTTGATTCAATTGCATGGTTGATTACATGGTTGGTTGCATGGGGAGCAAGCAAGCAAAGCAAAGCAAGCAAAGCACGCACACACGCACGCACGCACGCACGCACGTACCAAGGACCGTTGGAAACATTGTCCGTATGGTTAAAAAAGGTATTAATTAATTACTTTGACTTCCTTTCGGGGGGGGGAGAGGGGTTAATAAATTATTAAAAATGTAATACATACTGCGACAAAATGGGTGGCACACATGTCGACGATAGATGGGGTTTTTTTTTACTGTGTAGTGTGTAGTGACCGGGAAGGATTGGGGGAAACCCAACACACACAACACAACACACCTCAGCTAATTATTACGCAACAAAAAAAAAAAAAAAGTAAAAGTCCGGGACAAAACATGTGCAAATGAATGAGACGAGCGCGTGCAGCGACGGGGACGGGGTATACAAAGGAGAGACTTGTTGGAACATTCTAGACGTTTGTCCCAATCATCCAATCATCCAATCTTCCAATCTTCCAATCTTCCAATCTTCCAATGATAACCTCATACTCTGTAATATTCCACCACTACCGTGTACGCACCCTTCACGTGGCAGACGCCATGTCGGGAAGGGCGCCCAACAGCACGGAGTTGGTGTTTTGGGGCGTGGTTCGCGCCGTCATCAACGGTCACCGTTCGGCGGCCCGCTTAAAGTCGCCATCAGGGGTACAACCTTGAACATGTGGGAAACTTTAATCATGACTTCAACACAATACCCTTTGTACAATGGGAACTAACCTTTGTACAAAGGTTTACATGCTTTTCTTATATTACTCGAATTCAAATCAACAGCTGAAATGATGCTTGCAATGTTTCAACTCAACCCCGGATCGACTTCACTTTGCTCGCCTTCGAGATTCCACGTTAGCTGATCAGCCTCATCGTCATCTCCACCCTAAACAACATTTAATTAGCACAAGCATCGCCGCACAAGAGCCACCCTCGACATCTTCACGGAAAAAAGAGACTTACGTAGCAAACGTGCCAGCACTGACAGGCATAGCCCTCAACAGCGTCGGTCCCACGCCCCTCCAGAATCCGCCCATGCCCTCCGTCCTCCAAACCTGTGCAAAGCAATCCCGCATACTCTTATACTTTTGCTTGGCGCCAAACTCATCCGTCTGCATCTTGCTCTTGACCACGTCCAACGGATAGCTAGCAATCCACAGCGCCTCTCCCGCGAGTCCGCCGTAAAAGGCCACTTTCAACGTGCTGACTTCGTCCCGTCTGATGCCGTTCCGCTTCGCATCCGTGTTCATCAGATACTCAAACGTCGTGAACCACACGCCATACGCCTGCGCTTCGCGGAGATAGGTGACGGCTGTGCCGCGGTAGAGACCCTTGAGCACGCCCTCGTGCGCCGAAAGCTTGCGCATGCAGTCAATGGGGCCCGAGTAGAGACGGTCTGCTCCGTGCGGCTGCGTCTGCAGTCTGATGCGGATGTGCTCAATGGGCGACGAAAGAACCGTGTTGGCAATGCCGGCGAAGGCACCTGAGGCGTAGTATTGCGCATACGACAGATGTGGAGAGGCATGTTTGGTCGTGTTGGACGACTCGAAGGCGCGGCGGGCGTAGTGGAAGGCGCCGAATTGGACCGAGACCTGGAAGTGTGGTTAGGGAATGTGTAGTTGTGGAGGGGTAATTACAGTAAGTGGGCTAGCAAGAGGTAAGAGGATGGGGGACAGGTCTCCAAATGATAGGTCCAATGTCAGGTACTCACGCAAGCCCCAATTCCAATCAAAGGTGTCAATGTGCCTTTATAGAATGCACTGGGTCCTTCATTCTTGTAGATCTTGGTTGCAGCATCGAGAGCTCCGGTATACTGCTGTGTCGTCTGCAATCTGACCTTGACGATATCTGGACAGAAAAATCGTTGGAATTAGCACTTCCATCCTCGCCTAGTCGAGATTCCCCTGATAAAGGCATGTTTGATAACATACCGAATGGTTGACCTGTTCACCGTTAGTACAAGACCTTTCCACATCTGCCCATAAAATCAAAACACCGATATCGGCGGCCCAAGTAAAATCCAAACGACAGCCTTCGAACGGCCTCAATGGACGGCGCAATCAGACCTAAAGTCCAAAACCAGACCCAACTATATATCCCTCCACATGTCCATCTCCAAACATCAACACGACGAAAAGCGACGTACCAAGAAGCACCTGCGCCACGCCTCCCACGGCGCCTGCAAAGAGATCTTTCAATGCTCTCGCAGCCCCACCGTCCGCAGCCTCCAATTCCTTTTCCACTCCCATTCTCCTAAATCCCTGCCCTTTTTAACTCCTGTCAATGCCCTTCTTCTTCTTCTTCTTCTTCTTCTTCTTCTTTTACTTCTCCCCCTCCTCTTTCTCCTCCTTCTCCTCTGTCACAGCTGTTCCCCCGTCGATTCCTTCTCTTATCTTCTTCTTCGAGTTCTGATCTTCCTTTGAGCCGCCTATAGCTTGAACCGAGTCGGTTAATATCACGCGAAGGTTTCAATGAGTCCAATGTTGTGGGCCAGAGAAGTTGTAAACTTGGTAGTCGCAGAGTTGAAGACTAATAAACAAAGCTCCAAATTTCGGAAAAGACGTGCTTTGCCAAGACATGCCCAACCGCCCGTTGGGACGGTCCTGAGCTTGCGTCGATAGCCGCTCCCTTTCACAAAAAAACTCCCGAGCAGCAGCGATATCGCAACTCCGGTATGTATATTATTATTTTTTGGCGTGATTTTGAGAGGTATGTAATTATATATCACTACGAAAGAATTGTAACCTATCACCACTAGAAACAGCCTCTATATCATAACATCTAAAGTACACATTACAAGACCTAAAAGCTTCAATGGTGGGTATTCAAGAAACCAAAACCAAAACCAAAACCACAATCCGACTATCCAAACACGTAGCACATATCGTAGTCTTACAAAGTACAATGTAGCTGCAAGCCTCAAAGTCTAGCCAAACCAAGGCAAACCTCCCAGTCTCCAAAAGACATCTCCATTCAACAATGCCCATAGCTAATGCCATGGCAAGCATAGCGCCATAGGGAAAAGGCTAATTAGCCAACAATTCGCACCAACAAATGCTCGATAGTGTCCTGGCTACACGATCGTGGCGCTTCATGCTCCGCTGCAATCGTGGTCTGTTGTCTGTTGTCCGTGTCGGATTTCCTTGCATGCAAGCGCACTGGAACCACTCCTTGCATGATGACGGGTTCACCAGCACTTCAGTCTCCTCCAGAGTCTTTGTTTCTGCGGAGCTTCACCCTTGTCATCTTGACCGTTCGAAGGTGTACCCTTTTCGCCCACTGGAGGTAGAGCTGCTGTGCGAGTGGGTCCAGGGCCGCCCTGTGCTGCTATCCTCCGAGCTTCAACGACACGGCGGACAAGAACTATCCGATATGCGTTAGCAGCGTTCCTCTGGTGCACTGGTAACGTGCCGTTTCCCAGTATGTAAACTCACGCGCAAACGTCTCCTCAATGTTCACCATCTCCCTCGCACTCGTCTCCATGAAACCGCACCTCCTCTTCCTCGCCCACTCCAAGCCCTGCTGGCTCTTGATTTGCCTCGCGCCCTGCAGATCGCACTTGTTTCCAGCTACAATCTTGACGGGTGGTACGGTGCCGTTATCAATCCGTGAATCCTCTTCCATATCGATCATCTCCATGAAATATTCGAGCGCATCGAGCGAGTGGGGATTCGTAATGTCGTAGACGAGGAGGAAGGCATCGGATTTGAGGTTCGAGGCTGCCCACAGACTGCGATATTCTTCCTGGCCCGCTGTGTCTGTGAGCATGAGGAAGTAGCTCTGACCATCGATGTTGCGCGTGACGGAATATGAGTCCTCTGTTCGCACATTCATATATTAGCCCATTTTCCATGATGCCATGGTTTGCGTCTCGAATGTAACGCGCGATTGCGGTGGGGAGAGTGGTAAAGGGGGTTTGGAGAGTAGTACCAATCGTGGGATCATATCTGCACAAGTCGTCGTCGTCAGCAAAGCACCAGGCGCGATACAGATGCACAACTGGCCGTGGATCACTCACTCATGTGTCCATTGACTCCGCACCAGTCGTAGAGTTATGGATGATTTGCCTGTATTCCGTCGTCAGTGCGCGACCCAACAAATATATCTACGGAGAAATGTCCACACCGCATCCGCCATCGCCGCACACAGTGATTGTGATTCTGTTGTTCTCGTCCATGGCGACGGTGATTTGTGTTTCCAGATGATTGATCGAGCAGGCTCGTGAGCTTGGATGTTTCGCAGTCGCAGTCGCAGTCGCAGTCGCAGTCGCAGTCGTAGTCGCAGTTGTAGTTGCAGTTGTATTTGTAATGAGAATTCAACTCCTAGAAGATTGCGTCCGTCTAATAAGTGGGATCGGGGCGCACAGCGTCAATAGCTTTGCAGAGTCGTGTCGATTATCGAAAGCTCTCGGCGCGCGTATGTATGTATGTATGTGGTTTGTGAGAGATGGGGAGGCCAGCCGGTAATAGGTCTAAGAGGGTGAAATGAGCGTCGATGCTGTCTGTTATGGGCAGGTGGACGTGCCTGCTCGACCCTTGCGCTTATCGTCGTTTCCGAAGATGTGGCACAGTAACCTTGAGATCCCTGCAGAAAGAGCCCCTCCATATACATACAGTAATATGCATTCGACCCTCCCGAAGTCATCCCTTTTACCTCTCAAAGCCCCAAGTCCAGGCCCCCAAGCCCCCATGATATTAATACATACATACACCACGCCGATCCCCTGCCAACACATTGTCGTCTCCTTGTGCATTACACTCTGGACGCTGCTCAATGCAGGGACTGGACAGACTTGAACAGACCTTTTGCAGCAGCGGTCGCTGTGCGCACAGGCTGACATATGCGCCAAGCCCATTTCGTCACTCCAATCACGACAACCTCATCTCCTTCACCGAATCGTCTTTGAGACGGGCCGTCTGCATTGTCTTCACACAACGATATCATGGCGGGGGTTCCTTAAGCTTTGTGTGTTTTTGTCGCTCATCAGCATCTAACGCTCCATGCTTCTTCAAATCTGAGAGTAGTGTGAAACTCTAGTCCTCGCCCACCCATATCATCCTCCACATATATCAACGTCAAATTGCTTTCATGCAAAAGCAAGCTAAGTCAGCTATGTACACACACCAATCCCATCTCAGCACCGCCACCCACAATCACGCCGACCAAAACCTCCCCCTTTCATCCTCTATAACAACAAGTGGTATATAACAACAAGTGTTATGAGTTTAGATATACCGATCCTGCTCTGCTCGAGGGCCCCAGCTCTGAGCAAAGTCGAACAACATTTCTCCCAGCAACAAGACAACAAGCTACCACTTCTCCGAGAAAACCAAAGTGGAGAAGAAGAAAAAAACGAGTCCGCTAAGTCGCTCGCTAATCATCAAAAAAAATAGAAGACGAACAGAAGATCAAGTTCCCCCTACGAACCGAAAAAAAATGACGCAGGTACATCTATAAGATGATCTTTCAGGTGAAGTAAAGAGAATTAGACAAAGACGTAAAGCTCGAGGATAGGCAAGATCGCAAAAGGGTATCGTTCCGAAGTTAAGGTAAGAGAATCCATCCAAGTAGGCCGTATAAACAATCGTAGGAAACGTAGTCAGTCAGTCCCCTTTATTCGGGCTCGACGCACTCGTCTATTTTGGTGGGTATTCCCCCCGTGAAGCCTGCCGATGGGCCCATTTCCATGCGTGCTACCTTTGCGGCGTGGCTGTCGATGCTGGCCTGCTGAGGAGTCCTTTGCATAGACGAAACTCCAGCCTGGGTGTCATTTTCTGAACCAACGTTTGGTAGAATGGTCTGATTATGCCGTGGCGATGCACTATGCTTGCTCTTGTCGCTCTGAGAATGTTGTGATGAATGTCTTGGTGACACACGGCCATTCTAGAATGAGATCAGTAAGGCCCTGATGATACCTAAAGCGAAAGAGTCATACCTGCTTAGCCCATCGTAACCCACAAGAATTGCACAAATCTCGGTTCCCCGAAGGGCCTCGCCTCCATTCCGGCGTGGTTCTTGTATGACAATTTGCGCAATCCTTTTGTAGTTGGCCTGCGCCCTTTCTCCGCTTCCTCTTTTTCTTGGAAGCTAACAAACTCTGTACTTCCTCAGCCAAGTAACGGTTACGCTTCTCCATTTGCCGCAGCTCATATTGCCAGCTGGTGCTTCTTGTCGTCTTTAATTCATCAAACACGTTGTCGTCCGAAGCAAGGCTATGGTCCTGATGTCCGATTGCGAGACCGTTCTGCCCCGCAAATGTTGTTGCCGATGATTCAGTCGGTTGGAGGTCGGCCTCCAATACGTTGGGGAGGGGAGTTCCAAGGGCAGAATATGCACCCTGGTGCATGGACGAAGTCTCAGAGTGCACTGAGGGCATGGGAGAATGAGAATCCCCAGACATCCTGTCTTTAGTCGCATACAAAGCGGGTCGTTGACTACTACCACTTCTTTGAAACCTGAGGAACCTCGTTTGGCCCACAATAAAGGTAGGCTTTTGGCCCTCTGTCGCATCGCCGGGATACATAGTCGTGAAAGCTTGGAGCACTTGCCCTCGCTTATTGATCATCTCATGTTTGACTTCGCCCTTCTTCCCACCTCTTGTTATCTCGAGTACGCGCCCAAAGTTCTGTTTGGAATCTTGACGCATCAGTGCTTGTATGCTGGTTCCCACAAGTTCCTCAGGCTGTCTGTCCAATAGTTGGCGCACATTGGACGACACGTACAAAAACATGCCAGACGTGGACATCTTCGTCCAAAGCTCATTGTCTCCGATTCCACCAGAAGCGCGTACAATAGACTTGCTCAATGTGTAGACGGGTCTCTCACGTCCTACGAGGATTATGCACTTGCGACCCTTCCCTTGTTCTGTGTGCAGAGAGCCGTGCCCTTCAAACCACATATAGCCACTCTTTTTCCGCCTGATTCTGAAAACAACGTTGACGGAGCTACCGCTACTAGTCTCTTTCAGTTCCCTCGTTACAGGAACGATGTCACTGGGATGACACACTGATGACAAAGCCGTGCCGACGAGTTCGCTTGGGTCGTATTCCAGAATTCTATTGCTCGACGGAGATAGATAGAGGAACAAGCCTTTAAGTGAAAGCACATGGACAACGTCATCAGTATTCTCTAGTAAGACTTTATCCCACAGACGTCTCGTAATCTCGGAGTCACCAGTAGATCCGTACGAAGCCAGCACATTGGACACCTCGTCCTTGGAGATAGTCTGGCCTTGCTCAGGTTGCGGCTTAAGAACATCGTTGAAAATGAAGCTCGGCATCGATAAGCCACGCTGATAGTTGACTCTGAACGACCCATCGGCGTTCTTGTTGGTCATAGAGCCTGGTTGTTCTACCAAATCAACCTGAAATCCTACGTAGAACTTGACAGGCCCCGTTGACTCCCAACTGATAGGAATCATGGTGAGAAGATTCATGAATGGCTGGCCACCTCGTCGGTAGTTGATCAGACTAATTTGCGCTTCCGCACTAGTGAAGATCATGTTTTTCAGATAATAGACCGAGTCGTCGTCCACATAAGTTCGCTTGATCCCAGGTTCCACCTTCCCGTCGGGGGATTGAAGAAACCTGCAGTTTCTGCCGAGAATCATGTGCTTGCTATAGCCGGTAAGGCGTTCAAAATTCTCGGAGCAGTACACAATGGGGTTATCTGGCGTCTGGGCATCACACACAACGAAAGCGCAAGACAGATCCACAGACCCTATGTCAATCATTGGGTTTGGTCGTGTGGCGACTCGCATGAGCACACCAAGCATGTCGAAACCTGTGGAAGAATATGCATTCTTGTATGAGGTGGTCACGTGTGGCTTCGAATGCATAGTCGAAGGAAAGCCCCCTGGCGGCGTTCTCCATGGGAATTTAATCTGACCCAGAGCCTCGGCGGAAATCTCCTGTTGTGAAGGGAGGGCTCCCGAGTCTGTCGGGGCAATACTCTGAGTGGAGGATTGTCGTTCGCTGATCGGACGGGAAGCAGGTGGTGCACTGCTCTGATCTCGGCTAGTGGCACGAGAGGGTACGCTTGGTCGCGGATCGGGAGTGGTGCTCAAAGATGAGTTCCTGAATTGGTCTGAAGTGTGCAGATTGGCTGCTTTCGGGTCCGACTGGGGGGCGGGTTGAGGGCTTATGTACTCTGGGCTAGCGGGCGAGTCCATGATTGAGTTTGAGAATTGGGAGTTTGAGAACATGTTTATGTCACTGGGCATCATGCCAAGAGCCTCGTGCATGTCCAGTGGTATTGACATACCATTCGGGTACGGGCTATTCATGTCCATGGAAACGCTTGGATCTAGGGGAGAAGCGTAGGCGGATGCCGGATTGGGCATATTCGAATATTGAGGGTTGTGATTGGACATTTCAGTATTAACTGAGAGATCGGCGGACGAAAGCCTGATGTTCTGCGTGTTGCGAGGATTTTGTGAATACGAAGAATCGCCGCGCATCAATCCTTCCATATTGGCATCGGAGGAGATGCTGAACTGGAAGTGATCAAGGCTGCCGCTACCATGTTCGCCGAAGGTCATCATAGACATCCTTCTCGTTTCCGGGCTTCCGATTTGTGTGCTACCCTGGGCATAGACGGGCATACTGCGGCGGCGGTTGGCCTTTTCGTTTTGGGATACAATGTCATCGAGCGATTGCCCTGGGCCCATATCGTAATGATTTATACCATCGCCCGACATGTCTATCATGGTTGAGCCGTTGTTGGAGGGTGGATACTGCCGCTGCGGATACGAAGGATAACCGTTCATGGTGGCGACAGGAGGGACCGGCTCGACCTCACAAAAGCTCCAGCGATGATCGGGGGCGCTGGCATGAGCTTCTTCTTATAGGCATAGAGACACGGTGGCGCCAGTGTGGAGGAGGGACGCTCTGGAGGCGAACTCGGGGTGGGGCAGTCGTCGAACGGAGGGGGTAGGTCGATGGAGAGTGTGCGACATGTAGTCTCCTTGGAGCAAAGGTTTAGGGCCCAAAGCGACCCCCGGTAATTGACGAAAAGGTGGCAAGGAGGATGGTATTTTGCGATTTCGTGTTCAATTCCGTGTTCGGTTCAGTGTTCAGTGTTCAGTTGGTGAAAAAAAAAGTGGAAGATGTATAGGAAGGCGGGACCAAGTTGGAGTTGGAGCTGCCCGCGAGATATGCGCTAGCAGGAGGCGCGGCCAATACAGAACAAGCTAGGGATCAAGTCTGGAGCGAGTCATGTGTCACTGCGTACCTAATAGAGAAAGCAGCGAAAAAGCAAAAGATGAGATATCAAGGATTGGCCTTGAGCAAATTGCACGCGTGCATGCGACGGTCCGACGGGTACGGGGGAGGCCCACAGGAACACGGCGGGTACGTACCGATATCAGGATGTGGGATACAGTAACCTTTGTATTACAGGGCAACGCGCAGAAGCTATGGTACCACACCATGGCATTTTGACCAGGCACAACATTTCCATCGAGATCGGGATGGATTTATTATGGACCGGCCGCATTCGGACAACGACGGCATACACCGCCCCACAGCGTTCCCTAGTAATACATGTTGCCTCGTTGTTTCAACCCTTCACCCACTATGTATCTGGATTCTGCTAGGTGTTGATGCAAAAGTGAGCCAACGCACGACGTGATAACGACCACCTGGTGTTGCACATGCAGTGCACCACACTGACGGTGATGATAACCTCTGCAACGTACTGCGACTCTGAGACAATTAAAATCTTCCGTCAACAACACAAGGCGCACAAACAAGGGCAACATACCATACATGCAGGTACATAGGATATTCTTGTCTTATTGGTTCTTGCAAGACCGCTCTGAACTGAGCATGCGCGCACGTTCCAGGGGTTTTTTTCTTTTTGTGAAAGGTAATAATTACACCGTAAACAGTTCGTTTCAGGTGTTCCCTGAAAGTTGAACCATACACAGTACAGAATCAAGCCCATGTACAAGGGTAGTTCCTCTTGCAATCTTCTGCTGGCACCGACATCTTCGATTCGGGGAAACTGAAGCGCTGCCGGCACGTTGCCACTTATCCGCATTGGGTTAGCCTATGCAAAGAATTGAACTCATTGGAATCCCCAAAACTTACCCCTACCGACTGAACACCAACTGACACGTCCTAATTGCGAGATTTCTTCTATAATTCCAATTCTCATCTTTTCGCCTTTTCCTGCGCTAGATACTCGGTATTTATTAAGTCTTCAGCATCGTATCCCTCGTAATTGAGCTGTAAAGGGAACTTCCTCGCCTTTGAGGCGCTTGGGCCTCGTCTTGTTATGAACCAGCCCTCGTCTAATGGTTTTCTTCTGACCATGGTGGAACGGACGCGATGCGATCTTGTCATAATTCTCCCTAATCGATTGGTTTAGAACTGTTTTCCCATAATTGCCCAATGTACATGGACGAAGAATAGCAGAGACAACTGGAGGAAACAACGGTGAAGAAGATAGGTGGGGAAATCCTGGTAAACTGAAAAGAGATACTTTGTAAATGTCTAACCTAGGCCATACACCTTAACAGATAATTAGAACTTCACAAGTCCAGTCACTTTTTTGATAATATGTTGTTTGGATGAAAAAGATGATGACACTCCTCTAGATACTATTCACGTGAATCAAAGATAATTCGTAACCTAATTTTACTTAATCAAAGGATTGATACCTCTTGATATATACACATCAAATTGGAATATTAGGGAGAGAGTTTTGTATAAACAAGTATATCCCTTTTTTCATCTTCTTCTCAACCCCTTGTATTATCAAAAAAATGTAAATGTAAGCAGAAAGACAACCGGAGAGAGGCAAATTTGAAAGTTTACAAGTCAGAAGACGATGTTCGGTTTTGCAGAATCAGGGTGGGTGGGTGCACGGCCTTGAAATGCGGCGAAAATATCTTGGCATTCTTCCGAACTCAACCTCCGACTTAAACATGAGATGCGAATAGCCATCCTCACCACTTACCTCAAATGAATCCTCCTGCTGCTATGATTATACGGCAGCTTGCGATCCGGAATAGTAGGCCCTCTATATATCCCCTGTAGTTCCTGAACTCACCAATTGGCCTAGGTCCGCGAATCGCAAGAAATTCTCTCCGCCCAGCAGCAGCACGCCGGTTTCTCTCCTCGGACGTCAATTCCACCAATAATGACCCCTCCACCAGCATACCACCACCTACTGCTGAAACTCGATTCGAAGATTTTTATGCCGACACTGAGCCCGATACCATTGGGCCTGGGATGCCAGAGACTCCTCTCGTTGAGCAAACCACAGAAGCAGTCACAAAAACGATAGCAGAGCAGTACATTGAGTACAAGAGGCAGCGTGAGCACAATCATCAGCTCCATGCTTCTGATTCATCTAACATCCCTCAGAATCCAACATAAGCAAACTCGGATCCACCATTACCCCCCATTATCAACCACACACTCTCCTCAATCATCCTCCCTCCCCCGCTGACGTAACCCTGGAACTCCTCCTCGCATCTGAAGCACACCAAGGCCATGTAACTTCTCTCTGGAACCCCGCCAATGCGCGCTACATCCACGGTATCCGACAAGGCGTCCACATAATCTCTCTTGAAGCGACCGCTGCACACCTGCGTCGCGCCGCAAAAGTAGTACAAGAAGTCTCACGTCTAGGTGGCATAGTCCTATTTGTAGGAACCCGTGACGGACAAGACCGTGCCGTAGTGCGCGCCGCTGAGCTCGCAAAGGGATATCATCTTTTTGAGCGCTGGATACCGGGCAGTATTACGAACGGGCAGCAGATTTTGGGCCGGTGTAGGACGAAGGTTGTGAATGAGAAGGATGAAGAGATTCCAGGATTTGAGGACCAACTGTATGAGATGCCTGTGCTGCGACCAGATCTCGTCGTGGTTATGAACCCGCTAGAGAACTATGTGCTGTTGCACGAGTGTGCACTGAACAATATCCCTACCATCGGCGTAATCGATACAAATGTTAATCCAACATGGGTTACGTATCCCATTCCAGCCAACGACGACAGGTGCGTTCCACTATATCAAACTCTACCCTTTTTATACTAAGCTCTTCTATAGCATCCGCTGCATTCAAGTCATCGCCGGTGTTCTCGGTCGTGCAGGCGAAGCCGGTCAAAAGAAACGTTTAGAAGCCGCCGCCAGAGGGGAAATTACCTACCGCCCAGCAGTCGGTCTAGAACTTCCACTAAAAGAGGATGCTCCCTCAACTCCTAAGAAGGCGAAGGCGAAGTCGACGTCTCCTACGGCGAATGCAGAGGAGATAGCCCAGATTAAAGAACTAGCGCGGAAGGAAGACGAGGAGGATGCGCTTGAAGAAAAACTCATGGACCAGAGTCTAAGGCAGGATACGCCTGTAGTCGGCAATACCGTACAACCCGCGATGGCTAGTCTTGCAGCCGAACCACCCACTATCAATAAGAACGATGTCCCTCCCGTCGCGGCCGAGTCAACTCCCCAAGCCGGAACATCCGTCAAAGAAGACCATGTCGCTGTTCCCGCTGCGGCTAAGGAGAAAGTACCCGCTGATAAACCCAGTGCCACTATCACCCCTGTTGAACACAAGGTTGTACCTGCGGCGGTGCTTATTGAAGCAGCAGCCTCGGTCGAAGTCTCTGTTCAAGAAGACCAGGTTGCTGCTCCTGCTGAGATCAAAAGCGAAGTGCCAACTGAAGAACACACTGCCATTACGAACCTGATTGATGAGGAGGCTGCATCCGTGGTTGAGCCCGTGGAAGAGAAGGCTTTGTCGAACGAAGAGGCAGCCCCAGTCGTTGCCCCTGTTGCTATCGAGCTGGAGCCGCATCCCCAGGCTGGGCTTCCCATCCAAGAAGATGGTGTAGCTGCTTCCGCTGAGGCCAAGGAAGAAGTGCTTGCTGAAGAGCCCAGTACCGCCCCTGCCCCCGTTGAGGAAGAGATTGTACATGTGGTCCAGGTTGTCGAGGAAGAGGCCGAACCTGTAGTGGAGACGGCCGCACCTGTGGTTGATCCCGTCGAGGATAAAGCCGAGCCCACTGAAGTGGTATTCCCAGCCCTTGCTCCCATTGCTATTGAGACGAAGCTCTCGGGCATCGATGAAGAAATGATGGCAAGGATTGGTTATGCAATGAAAGAGGAGAGCGCAGAGGTGCTTGAGGAGAAGACGTTGGACTCGAGTGTGGAACAGGAGGATCATTCAGGCGGTCTCACATCCGCCCAGTATCAATCCGTCAGCGAAACGCCTGTTTCCAACGAAGACGGCGAGGCCGCTGCTGGGCTGGAGGCTGCAGCTGTAGTTGAGTCTGTCAAGCAAACTGCTGAGACGGAGGCTGCGCCTGTAGTTGAGTCTGTCGAGGAAACTGCTAAACCTGTTGAAGAGGCAGAGCCAGAACCAGAAACGGTAGCGAGCACTGGGGAACCACAGACTCCAGTCGCTGATGCAGAAGAGACTGTGAGTGCTGAAGAAGCAGAGAAGAAGAAGAAAGAGGAGG
Source organism: Pleomassaria siparia CBS 279.74 (assembly GCA_010093715.1). Taxonomy (NCBI): domain Eukaryota; kingdom Fungi; phylum Ascomycota; class Dothideomycetes; order Pleosporales; family Pleomassariaceae; genus Pleomassaria; species Pleomassaria siparia. Next base: position 93,764 of record MU005794.1, read on the forward strand.
ATCAAGCTGCACTCGATGAGTTGATCTTTGGCACCAACATAACAAAAGACGACAGGTCTTGAACACTCGTGTCTTTTTGCATGTATATATCAATGTACAATACGAGAAAAAAAAACATCTGATCTTGAAGTTGTTGACTTTACACTGTTCACAATATTATGCCTTTGATCGATTAATCGAGGTGCGACAAAGCTAGAATACACCTGCATTATCATAACGGTGCGCCCAGATCAACTGTTCACCCACCACACATCGGATCAAAGACATTAGGCATAAACATTAATGGGATCTCTCTGTCTAATTCAGGATTCGTCTTGTCTAGACCTGTACCCGACGAATAAAAGGGAAGTGATGCTATCCGTCCATCGACTACTACTACTACTACTACTACATTACACCACCGCGCTCAACTCTTCTCCCCCCAAAAGTCCAGCAAACCAAACAGGACCTTTGATCCTCTAATCCAAATCATCCTCACTTGTCTGAACCACCGGTGCTGCTGGTGCTACAGGAGCTGCAGGTGCCACAGGTGCCACAGGTGCCACAGGTGTTACAGGTGCTATTACAACTGGCGACGCGGCATTCTCCTGCTTGGTAGCAGTAGGATAGAAGTCCAACTTTCCATCCTCGCCGATCAGGCCTACACGGTCATAACATGTCCTCGCTCTTACATATGGATCCAGTGTCCAATAATTAGAGCGTAGGTCCTCGGCGATGGCGTCGCGCTCTTTTCTCCTTTGCTCCAGACCCGTCTCGCTCTCGGAATGAATCCACTGCAGTATCGCGCTCTCGTACTTGCTGACCAGCTCAGTCCTCGTTGCCTGCAGTTCATCCCTCTTTACAGTGTCCTTGAGCCTGTCATTCTCACTCGGCACGGGTTCTACATATGTGTATTCCCACTTCTCGTCACCACCAAGGTCGGCGAGAATCTGTGGTCGGGGGACGAATTCTGCGAGGTCGTCGATGGTTTTGACGAAGTGCACTTTGCCGGCGACTACGGGGTCCAGCCAGCCGCGGATGATACTCCAAATGGTGTTGAAGATCCAGGGGGCTTTGTAGACGAGGACTGTGCCGAGGGATTCGGGGTAATTTGCTTCGAAGCACTTGATCATGAATTTGACAGGAGCGTAGTCCTAAGTAAGGCATTATTGGTGATGTGCTTGGGGAAAGAGTAGCATAAAACTTACCATGTTTGCCATGGAGAAACCCGTCATGTCAAAGACAATGGTGGCAGTGTCAACCGGAGGCCTGAGAAGCATCCTCGCCGTCTCAATCAAGTACACGGTAAACCTTTCTAAGCTCTTCTCACTCTGCTCGCCCTGCTTGTGTAACCTCGCGCGGACTATACACAACGGTCTTCCTTCTTTATCCAGTCCGTGTAAGAAACTCTTGCCCATTCTCACTTGTGCGAGGAAGTCCTCTCCCTCTTTCTTCACCTTGGGGTCGTCGCTCTGGCTATCAAGATACGCAGCCAATTCGCCATTCAGCATGATATCGTCGTCAACGTGCATTTCCTCCAGCCGCCAATGCATTGTCGATATCATCATGATGAGCGCTTTCTCCACGTCCCATTTCCTTGCGCGCAAGAACCGGAGAAGGAGACCATCGGGGTGGTCATGCTTGACCATGCTCCAAAACGCTTGTCGCAGATCTTCGGGCGCAGTGTTTGCAATCGCGGCCTTGAACTCTTTCCCTTGTCCATGTTTGTCGTCCTCGTCTGCTATTGATATTGAACTAATATCCGAGGGTGTTGCAGCGCCGGAGGGAGTATTGGATTCCGAATCGCCCCCTTTCTCACCCCCTTTCTCGCCCTTGTCTTTTCGCTTGAAGACATGGAGACGGCTCTTCTTCTTCTCCTTCTTGCCTGACTTCTCCGGCGTCTCGCTCGTCGGTTGCGATCCTAATGTCTCTGGGGCATCAGGCTCTGCTGACGGGGGCTCGTAAACGCCGAAAACCTTCATCGTTGCCGCCCATAGTTCGCGCAATTTGAGTTCTTCTTGAGGGGTGAGTGTCCCGGGCCGCCCGGGAGGCGTGTTGGGCGCCATGACGAGGTACGAATCTGTCAGATCCGAATACTCAAATTTTGCGATTGATGTCTGTTCTCCAGTATTCTTATTTGAGTTGTCTTTTACAAATGGGAAGAGAGCTGCGCCGGCGATCGCAACACCAAAAGCGATGATCGCTGTGTATATCCCAGTTCCGCTCTTCTTATACACACCCGCGACGTTAAAATATCCACAATGGTATGCTCGGCGAGTAAAGTGCGAGTGCCGAACGCTGGCCGTGTGGCGAAGGTGAGACTGATGGGTAATGTGCCCCGAAGGCCGATAGGTAAAAGATGTCGACGTTAATTTGGTTGTTATTCTTCTGGTCGTGAGGGCGCGTAGGTACATGTATAAGAGTATAAGAGCGAGAGAGCGAGAAAGCGAGAGAGCAAGAGATTTGGACACAAGACTTAGGTCTGCTGCTTATGGAAGGCGCGCCGCACTGTGGTAATACAGTACTGTGACTTCTGCGGGATCCCGGCAGGGTCGGAGGGGCGGAGCTAGGAGCGCGCGTATTACATACAGCGCAGATCTCGGGTAGCAGGCTTTGAGGCTGGCGAAGATGATTTGTGTGTATAACTGATGAGGGGAAACAGTGAAGGTCAATCATTTGTCGTCATGTCGTGAAGGACAGAAACCCTTTAAAAAAACATCATGAAGGAGGTTATGATAGATATGGAGGGGGGGTGAGTCTAGCGTGGTTTCCCCACTACAACCTCACTGAGTGCACCATCACAACAGTAGTACCGAGAGCAAAACACCATAGAATCGCAACAAACAGCCTCGTCCAAAACCACAACACCACAACACCACATCTCAAAATGAGATCCACAACACCACCTCACGATCCACCTTCCCATCGACGAACCCGTTCCAAATCTCCCCGTTCCCGCCCTACAACGCCCCTCCGCGCCTCATCCCGTAATTCGCTCCGCGACAGCGCCTCACGTGCGCGAGGCCACCACGGATCCGAGACGTCTCCGCTGGAAAATCTCGAGGGACCCTTCGCAGAGCTCAGCGACGCAATGGCGGACCTGGAAGCAAACTTTGGCCAGCTACAGCTCATGCACGAGAGTCTGGCGCGCTTCTCGGAGAGCTTTGCGGGTTTTTTGTATGGGTTGAATATGAATGCTTTTTGTGTGGATTTTCCAGAGGTGAGCAAGATGGGAGAGCCCTAGTCGAGTCGAGTCGAGTCGAGTATTGCAATGGGAATGAATGAGAATCAGGTGCTGATACAATTGCAATGCAGACGCCAATCCCCGAATCCTTTAAACGCCCCCAGAACAACCCCAACAACAACAACAACAACAGCAACAGCAACGATCCCCTCTCTTCGGCACTAAACCGGCACCGCAACTCCCAAGGTTATGAAGCAGACATAGAAGCCACCTTCCTCACAACAGACACATCGTTTGTAGACAACCCGCCCAGTAGCAAGACGTCCGAGTTCTCGACTCCGGCGCCGCCTTCGAGGACATCTGGTATCCCAGCAAGGGGACGGGGAGGTATACCGAGGGCGGGAGGAAGGGGTGGCGGAATACCAGTCAGGGGAGGGGGTGCGCAGAGAGGAGTGAGGGGTGGAAGTGGGACTGGAAGGGGTGGTGCGACGACCACAGGAAGAGGAAGAGCATTGCGGTAGAAGATTGGATTGTGGGTAATGAGTGGGATATCGGGCTACACGAAGAGCTCGTTCACAGCCAGGAATGCCCGCCCACATGAATCAAACCAATGGATCAATTATACGCAAGGAGCTCTACTGTATTCATTCATAGCGATCGTGACTCGGCTCAATCTATCGTAAGCAGTCTGCCCAATCCACGTCGTCTTTGTCAACATTACCACCTCCGTATTCAAGTTGTAAATGCAGCAATCTCAGGTAGTATGGCCGTCCGTGAGAGGGGTATCACCGCAGTGGTATCATAAAAGCAAAAGCAAACAAGAAGCCATAAACGAGAGAAGAAATGGTGGAAAAGCGGAAAGAGAAGGGATATCCACCCTTCGCTATGCGGCACCAAGGCCTTAGGTCATCGAGACCTTGGTTGTAAGGTGTGTTTATGCTAGCACGCCAGCGTTGATCTTTGCAAAGAGACTGGCATTTGCTTTCCGGATGGCCCACCCTTTGATGGCCATGAGTACAGTAATCCACGCCATGATCATTGATGTGACACCCGTTGTGACAGTGAAGACGAACATGGCGTCGAGATTGTAGGCTTCCAAGGCGGCAACCGTGTCCTTGTTGCTGATGATGAAGGTGAGTCCTCCGGAAATCATACAAAATGCAGTAATGATCTCGGATGGCGGACGGGAAGGAAGATAGGAAGTGGGTGGCGAGATGTACATGATGATGTAGGTGATTGCGCGCGAAGCAGCGATGCCCATAAACAAGCCTCCCCATTGGGCATGGATCATGGCAGAAAGCATCGAATTCTGGTGATGAGAGCTCATCATCTTGCCAAGCAGGAGGACCACGAGACCAGGCATTGGATTCATCGAGAACCGGTACTGAGTAGGATGCTGCCATGAGTCCTCGACAGTTTGTGCAGGCTGTTGCGAGATAACTTCGGTGTTGAGTAATGATCTCATCTTTTTTGACTCGATTAGCATCCCGAGCTAGACGACGTCAGTGAATGGTCGCATTAAAGTAGTCATCGCCATCAACTTACCAAACCGCCACCAAAGAACATTATGGAAATGGAAACATGTTCCAAGTCTTGGGCAGTCCATGGACCTCCCCAGGCAGCCATATGCTCCATCCAAACGTTTGTGATGCCATACAAAAAGAAGAGGAAGGACTCGGTAAACTCGGCCGAGGGTACGGCGAACTTTCGACGACCGACAGCCTCCATCGGTGGCTTCAGGTTCCATGCCCATCCACAATCGGCAAATGCGCCTGTCCATCGTCCCAGGGTGAGGAAACCGTATGCAAAGAATATTCCTCCTTTAACATAATGTGCCATTACATTGAAGATTGCGCCGCCGTGCTAAAACACTCTGTCAGCCATCAATCTCGCAAGCATTGCGTAGACAGCTTACCCCGATACCTCCATATACAATAGTTCCAGAGGCAATGGCTACCAGACCCTGCAACCAAGCAGTGCGCTCAACAACGACATAGAGAAATCGCACAATCTTGAGGGGGCCGCCACCAGCGAAGCATGCGACATGGCGCGTAAGAAATCGATCCACCGACGTGTTTTGCAAGAAGCCGCGTTTCTCGGCCTCATCATCAAACACGACGTCTTCTTCATCTTGGGTGTATCTCCGCATAGGTCCAGGGAACTGCCGGTCTTCGGACTCAAGGCTGGGAGATGGTGTGGCGCATAGGGATGCCGAATTTCGCTCGGTGCCTTGGCCTGAATCATTGGACCATCTGGAAGGATTTGGAAGTTGTGGGTTCTGTATGCGCTGGTATTGGGCCATGTTTGCGGTTGTAATTTGCTCAGCCGGGATCTCATTCAGCGAGCGCGATTTGGTCCATCCCGCATACGTCTGGATAACAGCCATGAGAACCCAGGCGAAAGTGATCCATGTTATGATCCATCCAATCTTGCTATGGGCATTATTTGCATATAACTCCGGGGTCTTGTGGTTGTAGGCGACACCCAAAACAAGGGCCAAGGCATTGACGACGAGGAAGAGGAATTGGATGGGGAGCGTGAGAGGGGATCGGGCGATGCTCAACATGACACCTAGCAATGGTCAGAAGAGCGGCTTCGGGCAAGTGGAAGTAGCTTGGAGAACCTACCGACTGGCAGTACGACAACCCAAGCCAACATCTCAAGCCCAATATGCCAGTACATCAGCGCAACATGCTCGGAAAGGCGCCAGTAACTCTGCGGCAGCGGGCTGTCTGGGACTTGGGCGGGGCCGTCATTTTGTTTCTCGCCGTGAGCGACTACTAGAGGAATGAACCCGAGTAGGAGCGCTGCGGTGGCTGTGGTGAAGACTCGCCCAGCGGTCATGTAGCTTATGCGGCGATTGAGTCTATAGGCGATTGGTAGTGGTAATAAGGTGTAGTCCGGGATGAGTGAGTTGGAGGTGGGTTAACCGTTAGGGTAGGATGGATGAAGCAGCTATTATAGGAAATAGGATGTGGGTGGCTATTAATGAGGAATGTCAGTACAGGCGATGCTGAGCGCGGCGCGGCAGATATGCAGAGGTTCAAGGTAAATATGTATAGAGCGAGGCAGGACAAAAACGTTGTTTGCAGAGAGAGAAGTCTTGTCGCGTGGGTCAGACGAGGACGAGATTGATATAGATATGAATTATTATTATAATAATAATACTGGCGCAAGCTCGGAAGTTTCGGAGTGAGCCCACATGGATTGGAAGCGAGAGCGGAATCAACGGGGCTCTTCAGACGAGGCATTTTGTCAGCACATTATTTGTGAGGGGATCACGACTTCCTCGCAGAATTTCTTCGCTAATAATTCTAATTACTAACCCTTGGAGTGACGTGCCTAGGGTCCCGAGCTTGGCACACCCACTCTCCAAACGCCCGAACCATACGCCATCTATTATCCTACACAATATGTATGTATGTACATACATAATAATCAACCACTGACTTACATATTATTGACCAGCATCCGGACCACAACATCATCAGGCGCACATGACACCATTTATCCTCGCAGCATTCAATCAATGGTTTACCCTGCACGTCGTCTTGACCAGTATGGTGAGCCCAAAGACTCCTACACCAACACCCTCCGCAAGGCAGCCAGTTGCTAATTGTCATGTATTAGTACAGTATTCTCATCTCATCCTCATCCTCATCCTCATCCTCATCACTATCTCCGGCCGAGCCAGCAGCGAGCGAACATGTCGACGTTCCGCACGTCTCCGGCCCTATCAAAAACATCAATCCTTCACCGATCGACGTCTAGTCACGAAATCACAAGCTTTCTCCCGCCTTGGCAACATGCCCTTCCTGAGCCACATTCGCTCGGCCCCGGTCACAAGACAACCCGCTACTTCCGACCATGCCTCAGATCAAACAGATTAATAAACCTGTATACACACACAGACGCACACACACACACACAGAGAGAGAGAGAGAAAGAGAAAGAGAGAGACAGCGTCACAAAGTGGCTGGACCATGGCTTGACTTGATAGTTGGCTTCGTCTGCATAGATGAAGCACAAGTCTGAAGTCGTGTCGTGTCGTGTCGTGTCAAAGATGGAGCTCCCTACACCGCTGTGGAGGTGGTGGGAAGCTGTGTTTGAGTCACCCACTCGAGACATTTCGCTCTAACGCGAAGCTATCGCAAGCTCCACCCTCTCGGGGTGTCGCTGCTCACTCAGATTTTGGGACATGTCGCCAAACGTTAACTTGCATTATTCGCCCTGTCTTTATAAGAAGACTGCAATAATGACTGGTGTGCTGACAAAGGTACTAGACGCCTTAGACATCACGACCTCGCAATATCTCGTAACGGGATCTGTTCGTCTCGAGTTCTGAGACTGCGAGTTTGGCCGGGTTCGGTGTTTAACAAACATCCGAACCTCTCAAACCATGCCCAACATCCATCACGCATCGGCAGCCGTCTTCGCCGAAGAAGTCCTCTCTAACGTCTTGGGTTATTGCCGAGGGCAGGTCGTGAATTTTCCCGTGCATGATTATTATTCAGCTTTATCGTGTACATGGGCATGCCCAAAACGGAAAGGTGACTGTTTATTAGTCAATTAATTACCCCGCCTGCCAGGCGAGAAATGCCCGCTGCTGTTCTTCTTTGGAGTCTCGCAAGTCAAGGCTATCGTTATTCAATAAGACGAACCATCGGCAACTCGCTCACATGTCGAGCATTCTCGCTCGCCTGAGCTCGATGGACCTATTCACTGAGGCTAATCTTCTTTCGTCTTTGGTGTAAGGTTAATACCTTGTATTGTATGCTCACAGCGCCTGTTCATCTTCTGACAGCTTCATTAGCACCTACACCCAAATTCTCCTCCCCCACTGTACTTTTCTACAGGGGTAATGAGTCGTCACTTCTCAAGTGCAGAATGTCTCGTCATTGTTTGTCTCACAGCCATAAAGCCATCTAATCAGTATTCTGGCAGAATATATCTTGTATAGTACACATGGTGTCTTTTATAAAAGTACATCTATGCTTGGATTCTCATCTCTGTCTTTCTACAAAGGGGTACCAGTAAAGTTGGTCGTGCTCAAGTTTTTGTTTCCCGGTACAACATACGTCTTGACCTTGGGCAGCGTAGCCAAGAAGGCGTCATCAACATTGAGATGATCCTTGACGACTTGTTTAGCTGTAAGTCCTAGCCACTGGTTGACACTGATATCGCTATACTTGCTCGCTTGCAGCACCTCCAGAAACATCAGCGTCTCAGTTCCAGTATTTTCCAGATAGTGAGCATTTGGCACAGGTACGTAGCCGACATCGCCGGCCGAGAAGTCGAAAGTGCGGGACGAGGCCGGTGCTGAGTAGACGGTCAATCGTGCGTTGCCTTGCAGGAAGTATGTCCATTCGTCCGAGACTGTGTGCCAGTGCATCTCGCGCATGGCCCCAGGCTCCACCGTGATCAGAGCTGCGGAGAAAGTGTCGGCGATGGGGAATGTGGATGGATCAATGATCTTGATAGAGCCTCCGGGCACCGTGTACGGTTCTTGTTTCGAGAAGTGGTAGGAATAAGCTTGCGACTGAGGAAGCTGGCCCGCATCGCCCACAACCGTTTGATCTGCTATATCGCTCGGAGCAGCCGTGCCTGGGAAGATCCATAACTGACCATCAGGCAACTTATCGAATGTCTGCACCGAAGTCCGGAAGTTCTTGGCGACGACGGACTTGGGGGTGCGTTCCATGAGCTCGGAAAGCAGGAATGTGTTATCTTCGCTGAAGTCGCCCGAGTTGAAGACGAGCAGGAACTCGCATCCATCCTCAAAAGCCTGGATGGAATGGGGAACACCTTGAGGGAAAAACCATACATCGCCTTGCGTCAGGTCGTCGACAAACGTCTGGCCATCTTCATTGACGGCTTGGATACGAACCGAGCCGTTGAGCATCAAAGCCCACTCACCATCCTTGTGCCAATGGAGTTCGCGATACGCATTAGGTGAGAGACGCATATTGACCCCTGCCATGGCTGTGGCGGTAGGGATCTGGTCGGTGTTTTGTTGGCGAGCCCAACCTGCACCTGCGAGACCATGCCGATTTGCCGAGAGGCCGAAGGGCCATTTGGCATTGGGGACGTCGCCGAAGTCGGTGGTGGGTGGGATGAAGATATCACTGTTGAGACGATCGTATGCTTGAGTCCTTGGATACCACGTTAGCTTCAGTACTTGATACGACAGTTTTCTGTCTACTCGTCTCGCTTACCTTGGACCAGGATCAGTCGGCCCCGTAGTGCTCCCTTGGATGGGCTGTGGGTTCTTAACGTTGGAGAGATCGATGTAGAGACCCAGTTTGTCGTCTGCATCTTGGTTTGGAGCGAGTTCGAAGTCCGAAGGAGGAATCACGGTCGAGGGAGTAGTCATGGGAATATCGTTCGAGGTATCATAGCCGAGGAGGGACTCGGAGCCTCGAAGAGAACCAGAGGACCCTGGGAGTCCTGAGTCGGCGGGCGCAGCAGGGAGAGCAGTGACGAGGGCCGCTGGGAGGAAGAAGGACAGGTGAGAGAGCTTCATGATGACTGACTGCTTGCTAACGGAGAGGGTGAGATGGAAAGAAGCTGTGAGTGGGACATTCAAGAGCAGTGCTGTGTCCGAACTTTATAGATCCACATATAAACCACGACGTCACCAAAAGCCCGCTGCCCAGAGCCCCGGTCTACGTCTACAACGAACATCCCCGGAGTTACCCTCCCGTCCGCCGAGATTCATCACCTGGCCCGAGCTTCGCTCCACGTCAACCATTGTCTGGGTTCAAATGCCTTGCTTGAGAAGGCCATATGTTGGTATAACTAGACTTCTTTCCAGTATAGTGCTCATCAGAGAACAATGAGCGAGCCATACTGAGGCGTTGGAAGGAGCCCTAGCAGCCTGGCTAGCTCGACTGGATATGTGTATGTGGTTGTACCTCGTTATACAAATCTAGAGCCCTAGTAGGATATGCCGTACAGCTGTATGTTGGCTTGTAAGACTTGGAGCTGTTAGTGAAAGAAGGAAACACGTAACACGCATGGGGCGAGCAGTTAGATGGGAGCGAGGAGGGATGGGAGCGGCAAGGTGTGGCAACGAGATGGGTAGTGATGGAGATGCTTGTTCGAACAGCGAATCTATGTCATCGACTTCTTTTTGTTATCGATCGGATTGTGATTTAGTGTTGCATGTCAGATTCAGAAATGGCACTCTGTATATGATCCGGACTTGTTACAAGGGTATTTCCCTTCCAGTCCCAGGAGTTCCAGCGTTCTGGGATCATCGGGGCAGGGAAAAGGCGGCTTTTTTGATCAATAAAGGTGCAAATATAATTGAAACAGATGGCCAACCAAAAGATATCGGTATCGGTATCGGTATCGGTACGGGTACGGACTCACCCATCATCTCACCTGCCGCTGTAAGATGCCGTTCAGGGTTTGCCTCATGTCCGATGGTTGAAACAACCATGCCACTTTCCCGCTCCCCGTTGTATTCAAGCCACTCATTTCACACAATGCCATCGGAAAAGCGGGTTCGAGGCCAACTTTTCGTTATCAAGCAATGTCTTTTCCGGGCGGGAGGAGGAGGAGGAGGAGGAGAAGGAGGAGGAGGAGGATGAGGAGAAGAAGTGGGGGTGCACGCGTCGCTTTCAATACAAGCCTATGTACTCAAGCTTGCTCAAGCTTCGTTAGCGCCCGAGGGGCCAATCTATCTACCTGGGATGGTATGTACGTGGACAGGCGTAGGGGTTATTTTGCCATTCATCTTGTCTCCTTTTGTTGTACAAAGGTATGTACAAAGGGTTGATTGTGAGTGAGTGGGTGGGTGAACTATTATTGTTATTATGCACGGGAATGAAGCAGCTTCACGTGAAGAACTCGAGGCGGAACTACTGTACTACGACGAAGAAGGCGGAATAATTTTATGGAAGCAACGGGGATTAATCGCAACCTAGATACTATGTATGTATGTATGTATGTATGTATGTATGTATGTACTGTGTACTGTGGACATACATATACATACCTTTACAGCTTGGCGAGTGGACGCCCGCCTTGTTGATCAAGCGACATGAAATAAAGGAGATAATTATCATCCGAGATCCAGCTGGCCTTTTTCTGCCTCGTACCTTGGTACTTTTGTACATACAAAGTACCATTACCCCGTTTAGATATTATGTACGACGTACAGTACATGCATACCTTGTCCTCGGCAGTTAGCCGTTAACGCTAATAGATAGATCAACACTTTGTAATTTCTCCCCGTTAGATCCGACTTTTCCCCAGTATTACCTTTGTATCAATCATCTACGTTGTACAAACTGTACTACGTACTATATGTATGTACCACAGCAGTGGACAATTTGTAAACTCTATTGGTGATTATTACATGGTTTGGCACATCAAAGCGAGACTAAAAATATATATGTATGGATTAGTAATGAGAGGGGGGCGATATAATAATCTTCAGTCGTACCTTTGTACATGTATGTATGTACGTACACACATGCATACTACACCACCCACCTTGCATGAATGGAAAACAGGCTGGATAGCGCTGCCGTCTGTGGCGCTTTCTGACAAGGCGGCGAACGTTTTTCCGTCTATAGAAATTTTGTCCGTGCGGCAGTGGCGCGCGCTATCCAACCCGAGGGTGTACATATATGTATGTACTGTACATGCAACCTGTACCTGTCTATGGCTTCACATAATTCGCCGTCAAGCACATCCCTGTTCTCCTTGTACCGCAGCAAGTAATAACCCTAACTCCCATGTTATTATTATCTTCAAAGTACGGCATCGCCACCACTATTACAACTTCAACAACACACTACCTTTCCATTCACATGTCCTCCCTTCAACCTCTCAAATGTCTCTTTCCCCAGACAGTCCTTGGGATCATGTACTGTAAATTACACCGTCAACAGCCCCTTTCAACTTCCCTCGTTTGTATCAACTTCACAGTCCAGGATGACATGGAAGCCTTGGTCGTCCTTGTCCTTGTCCTTGCTCATCCAGTCCATGTAGGAGACTTGTAAGTATGTATGTATGTAACCGAGTACTTTGTTCGTTCCTACAAACGGTACATACAGCTTTTACGATTTCGACGCTGCATGTCCCACAAGTGTTGACATGTATCGCATACACGAATGTCGCTACTTTCTCCTCATCTCTGAAGCGTCATCACTCACTCTTCTTTATTATTGCGCCTCTACAAAGGGCAGAGTTACGTATCGTGAGACGGCAAATAATCCGTGTTTCTCATGGATGCAAACTAGAGCCTTGGATCTTCCAATAAATGCAGGTACAATAACCTGGCAAACACCATCATACGCCTCGAAAGAGAAACATCCTGTCCTACCTATAATGAAAGCATCATCTATCTTGCTGGCAAAAGCTTAAATATAGACACATGGTTTCTTCGTGTGTTGATAATTACTCTAATTAATATCGTTTTCTGTTTTCCATCTATTATCGTTCGGTCTTGTTGAAAGCGGGGTTGAGCTTGGGGTCATGAGCTTCCCCGCTTGCGTCATGATGCGATTGTGACAGCCTTGATGAAAATGATGTGATGGGAATAACGACGACGTGTACTGTATTTGTAATACTAATTACTTACCATACCTCTCTCTACAAGTATGGACTAGAATTTCAATCGTTTCGTCTTCGCAAGTTCGAGAGAGAAACCCCCAACCCCACCCCCCTTCTTAACACAACAGTTTCAACAAACTTGATCATCACCATGGGCAAAGATCATCCAGACGCAGACGTTTATCCCGAGGCCACAGGTCTCGCTTTGGATACTGTCAAGGTAAGATTCAAATGACCACTAACATTACATAATTTTCTTCTTCTTCCACTAACGACCTCGAAGGCTCATCTGGCCGAAAGCGATCTCAAACTCTATTCTGGCTGGTTCTGCCCCTTCGTACAGAGGACGTGGATAAGCCTCGAGGAAAAGAAGTTGCCCTATCAGTACATCGAAGTCAACCCTTACCACAAGCCCGAATCACTGCTCAAGCTGAACCCACGCGGTCTGGTCCCCACGCTCGAGTATCACAACAAGCCCTTGTATGAAAGTAGCGTGCTCTGCCAGTTTCTCGAGGATGCGTACCCGGATAGGGAACCGCACTTGTTACCTGCGGATCCGTACGATCGAGCACGGACGAGGATCTGGGCGGACTTTGTCACCAGCAGGATCATTCCCTCGTTCCATCGCTTCCTCCAGCACCAGGGGACCGACGGTCTGGCGGAGAAACAGACTGAATTTCTTGGCTACATCAAGGAATTCACAAAGGAGATGGACGAGCAAGGTCCGTACTTCCTCGGCGCAGAGTTCAGTCTCATCGATATCATCATCGCGCCTTGGGCCGTGCGACTCTGGGTCTTCGATCACTTCAAGGGAGGTTTGGGCATCCCCGAGAAGGGAAAGGGAGGAGACGATGAGAGTACCTGGGAGAGATGGCGGACGTGGTTGGAAGCCATAGAGGGGAGAGATAGTGTGAAGAAGACTTCGAGTGATAGGGAGAGGTTCTTGCCCATCTATCAGAAGTATGCCGAAGACAGGGCACAGAGTGAGCTGGCCAAGGCTACGAGGGCGGGTAGGGGTGTACCGTAGAACCTTGCACCTGCCGTCCTTCTCTGTTCCGTCACACGCATGTTTTCTATTTCTACTTCTACCGTCAGCGGGTGAAACCATCAGAGGACAAAATATACAGACCACGTTCCCTGTTTCATTAAACTACGTCAAACATGCTCAACATAATGCAAACCGAGTTTTCTTTTTATATATCAACGAGTCTATGAAAAGAAAAAACCATCAAATCCTTTTCCATAACCAAACTGGCAACTGAGGTCCATAGTGAGTGTTTTGCGGCCACCAAAGAATAAAGTCGGCGACCGTTGACGAAACAAGTGGTGATATGAAGGAGGAACGAGGAAAACAAAAAGGTTCAAAGCATATGTTCTGTCTAGCCAAGGCCTTGAGGATATCCAGTAATAACATGGGGGAGGAATTCTAGAGTACGATACACAACACGAGCTCGATCTCGATCTCGATCTCGTAATAGCATAGATAAGATGAACATTTTGTATTGGAATGGGTCAGATTCCATCTCTACCTATGTAGTGTAGGAAAATACTTGGGTAAAAGAAAACCCTGTTTGCATTTATCATATCACCCCCTTCGCTTGCAAGCAATGGATAACCCAAACCCTCACAGAGAGGTAAGAATAAGAATAAGAATAACCCCCATGGCAATTGTTATGAATGCCAACCCAAACTTAGCACCACCGTGTACATAATGCGCCAATCCAGCCGATCAGTTTCATCAGGCCCATTTGCACTCCACTTCGCCCCCACCCCTACAAAGGTATTTAAAACGAAGATTACGCAAGCCAGCTGCTCAAAGCTAATCTCCTAGACAGAATCCCAGAACGCCAGAAACAAATATGCGCTGCACTACGCCCGAAACGGATAAAGAGTATTCTCCATCTTCCACCTTCTAAGTTCTTTCTACCTTGGCCTCTTGAAAGGATGCGCCTCCGTATTAAGCACCCAGTCATCCAAACTAATCAGACTTTCCTCCGCAAACAACAAGTAGAAGTACTTCATCGTTTCAGCCAACCAGAAACTCTCCATCTCATCGTTCAGGATAGGTGTTGTCTTGGTGACATCATCGATGGCCGAGTTGCCGTATTTGGTAGTAGTGTGCTTGTTTACGGCTTCGAACATTTGCCAACCAACTTCGCGCCAGTGTGCATCGCCTGTGATGCGGTACATGTACCAGACAGATTCAATAGCTTCGGGTCTTCCGAGTTGTGTTAGATGATGAGGAGTTCAGGGGCAAGGAAGTGGGACTTACCGGAGGATATAGTTTGGGGCTTTGATGCGGACGACACCGGGTGGGAGACGACCTTCTTGGATCGTGTTCTTAACGTATTCGTCGTGCGTGCGAGGGAGGCTTGGAGACCAGATTGGTGGGGGTACAGGTAGAACCTGATTAGGTACCGCTACAGGGTCTTCCGTGACAACTTTGCTGGGTGGCACCTCCGTGCCACTGGCGTGCGTAGTAGTAGGTCCAGGCATATCATCTTCGAGATCAGCTAGCTGGCGCTTGTCGAGTGTGTCGGCAACTACTGTAGGTGTAGGTTTGGCATCCTCCACAACTTGGGGTGTGGGCGCAGCAGCCATCTGAGTAGAGGCCTTTGCGTACGCTGCAGATGCCTCCGCTACTTGCGCATTGTAAGTCACCATCTGGTCTTCATATACACTGAAGCGAAGATCGGGGAAAGGGTCCAGAACCTCCCAATATCGGGTCTCGTTCCATTTACAGTTCTCCATGCTTTCGCAAGGGAGCGCAACGAAGGCCTCCGGCATGATACCAGTGGAAGTCATGTTGTACGACCAAACACAGCCTTCTGTCAGCTTCTTCGCAAGCACTAAATCATCTGGTCGGTTAAAGATCTTGGCTCCCATTCCAAACATGCCGCCAGCGAAGCAAGTGAGATGTGCGCTCTCGGCTTCAAACGCCGTAGTTAGTTTGCCCTGGAATTGGTTTATGATTAGCTTTCCGGAAATGAGGATGTCATCGTCATTAGGAACCATCGGTCGGAAGATCAAGTTTTCCTTCACGGCGTCCATCGACATCTCGAACATGGTGCGATACTTCTCAATCTGGCCACCGAGGAGGAGGTATTGCTTGGAAAGGTATTCGTAAGTCGAATCTGACATACCTCCCAATGTGAAATCTTCGTCGCCAACCTCGGAGGATGAGGCAAAGCCCTGAGGTACACAACTAGGATGTGCTGCTTTCGATGAAATGGAGGGAGGAGGCGCTACTACGGCGGGAGTGGCAACCGCAAGAGGAACTTCAGTATCGAGTTGTCTTTTCTGGACTTTGGGAAGGCCCCAGTTTATGACTGGTTCTTCCACTTGGAGATCATCGTCTTGTCCTGGAACCCAAGTCGGATTTGCCCCTCCGTCCTTCAATACCAGGGGTTCTGGTTTGGCGAGAGGAATATATCTGTTTCCTCCAGGTGAAAGTACTTCTGGTGTGGTGGCAGTAGGTGGTGTATTCTCCTTTGACAATACGGGAAGGTCCGGCAATAGTGCTATCGGCGCCTGGAAAGGAGCATCCGGCTGCGACGTCCAATCCGGAGTTTTGCACCCAGATGCATCGATATAGGTGGGCCACATTCCAGGAAGCCTCGTTTTACTCTGGAACAGCTCCAGCTCATCTGTGATGCGAGCAATTGCGTCGTAGTACTTTTGGTCACCAGTAATTTGACTAAGTCTGGTGAATTCAAGGGACAATGAGCCGATCTCGGCTAAGACTACACGGTTGCTGGCACGATGAGGTTGGGACGCAAAGTCCCTACGCATATATTAGTGACAGAAGCTTTTGCCGACAGTGCTGTACTCACGGTCTCCAAAGGTAGTAGGTAACCGGCATCCTGTTCGGCGTGTCAAACGCGCTGATCAGAAGTTCTGCAAGCTCCACAGCTTTGGTAAGCAAGTTGTTGTGTTTGCCTCCGCTCAAATCATAGGCTGCGAGGAAACCTCCAAGGTACCTAATAGTCGTTTCGAATAACGGGATGTCGTGTCGAGGAGTCGTTGTGAAATCAATCTTGTCGACAGCCTCGACAGCTTCCTCGAATTCTTCCTGAAGGCCCATGATCCACAGAGTATCTAGAGTATCCACCAAGGTAGCCCCCCAATTGGCAAAAGGATTCTTGTATGTCCCACTAACAGGCTTCAGCTCGTCTTGTAACCATGCAAACTTCCTGTACCCATCCCACGAGCGCTTGAAGACTCCCTTTATAGTGCTTAACTTCGACTCTCTGTCGGCCTTTGCAGCGGCAGATTCCTCTTTGAAAGTAAATTGGATCTTCGGTATCTTCTTTGGAGGACCCGTGGGTAGTGCGATGATCGAGTTCGACGGTACGGGGAAGTGTTGGGTCATCTTCACCCAATGTAAGGGTTCAATGCTTGGTGGCAGCGGCGTCACTTCCAATTTAGCCTGTCCCACCTCAACGAGGTCGCTGTTGAAACCGGGAAGAGGAGTGCCATCATTTTCTGGGCCTCCAGCGCCAACTGGTGTAGGCTTCGGAGTAGATATGGGGGTCTTCGGTTTGCCGTCTCCAGGACGGGTAACCCTAACGATCGGAGGAGTTTGGCGGACCGGCGTAGTCTTCGAAGGCGGAATAGCAGCGTCAAATTGCTTCGTTTCCTTTACGACATGGGGAACCGGCTTCTCATTCAAGACCTGCTCCTTCTCATTCCTTTCCTTTGAAGTCGATTGCCCAACCTGCGTTGGCGCATTCCACGAACTTCCCGCACCACCAAACTCGTAGAGCGCAAGCACAGTTATAAAGGCGAAGACCAAGAATACGCGATATCGGCGGTAACGAAACATGGCGAGAGGATGTGGCAAAGCTGATCGCGCTGCGCGTCGAGGGAGTACGCGAGCGTGAGGGCAAACGAGGTGGGAGGTACTAAGTCGTGCTTGCCCACGATGTCATTTGGACGCAAGCAAAATAGGAACAGGATTAATGAGAGAAGAGAATAGGTAGAGAGGACGGTTTCATCGCAAGAACTGTAACCCTAAGACGCCCCATACGGAGAGGTGGTCGCTCGGCTCTTGCGCTTGGCTTCGGGAATGCATGCGGCTTAGCGGTGTTAGTTGGCACGTTGGTTATGGGATTGAAGTTCATCCCCTCATCCTTGGAAGGCGGAGTGAGGCGGCAGAAAAGGAGCATCAAGTCTGTCTCACATTATTTCACGTGCTTGAAGGCACTATGCATGTCCGAATTCACGATTATGAAATGAGAAATAGCAGGTGGCTGTCTTCTCACATGATGCTGACTCCCGAAGTACGAGAAGGAGAGAAATATCGGCAGATTTTTATATCATTTGTCGAGGCCAATTAGTGTATGTAATATTGACTGCTTGGCAAGCCGCTGAGTTTTCCCCACCTCGTATCCCTCATGCTTCGCTGCGATTCCGCAAGCGGTGGCTTCTCGAAGCCTCGTATAGGTGGGGACGAGAGGCTGACTGGGCTACTTCTTTCTACCAAGTAAGCCTCGTAGTTTATCAATTCTCTTCAACCGAGCCTTGCTGTCGGCCCTAGATTGCGACAAATTAGTAGAGGCTACGTTTTGAAGGATATATTGAACGTACCATTTGCCGTGCTTTCAGCATTTCGTCACAAAGCAGCAGGTTAGAAGCGATTCCAGAACTTGATGCGATACAATTGCGGAGCACACGGAATGAGTCGTACACGCCTTCTTGTAGAGGATCCATAGGCTCTCCTGTGGAAAGGTTCAGCCCCACAACATTGCCTTCGGCATACTCGTCTTGCAACGCAGCCACTGATAACATGTTAGCAATCCTTCGTCCTCATTTCGATCATTCAACTTACGTGAGTCTTGAATGTCGTGCCCAGAGTTTGCGGCCAGTGTTTTGGGGATGACAAGGAGTGCATCCGCGAACGCAGTGACGCCCCACTTCGCTTTACCCTTCACAGTCTTCCTGAACGTCTCGCCAGAGAGATGAGCAGCGCAAGCGACTTGAAACGCGCCGCCTCCCGGAACCACACTCTTGTCTACGATCATGTTGTACACACTTCTCAGGCCGTCTCGAACTGCGTCTTTGATCTGTGAAATGGTGTGTCCATTTGGCCCCTTGATGAGAAGTGACACAGACTTTGGTTCTTTCACATCCTCCTAAACGAGTCGTCAATATTGTGCTATGACAAGAATGGAACGGAAAACTTACGATGAACGTGTATTTTTCTTCTCCGAGCTGATGTTCATACACCTGACCTGCCCAACCCAGAACCTCCGGAGTCAAGTCATCCACGCTGTTCTGGGCAGTTCCGCCACAGACGAGCTGTAGACGTTCCATGTTCCTCCTCTTCGCTCTCCTCAACGCAAAGATGCCGTTCTTGACCAAAACGTCTAAGCTAAGCGGATCAATGCCTTTCTGGTTTATGATCACAAATCCCTTCTTGGGGTCATTTCCGCAAACCTCCTTCTTCAGCTCTACAATCTTCCTCAGTTTCTCGTCAACGAATCGTCGCTCGCTCTCCACAAGCTTATCCCTCTGATCTGCGCTTGAGTAATAGAAGCCCGAATTGATTTCCGACTTCTCATACTCTAGGCTGACATTCAGGGTGAGAATGAATGCGTTCTCGACCTTCTTTGGCATATCTGGATGCCTGGCACCATGATCCAGTGCAAGACCACGGATGAGTTGGGTGTCTGCGGCGGTACGATGTTGCATCGTCATGATTTCAATCATGTGAAGATCGGGTTTCGCAGGGGCTTGATAGATGGCGAGTACGGCGTCAACGATATCGGGAGTCAGCTGCTCAGCGAGTGAGCTGTCCAATTTGGTGGACAACGATGTCCGTGCAACAGAGAGTAAGAGTTCTCGATCGACCTCTTTCTGGAGTTTGAACTCGTCCAGAAACTAGTGTCCAAGTTCAGTACGCAGTTTGCTTTCAACGCAATTGTTTGACCTACCTTGAGCGCCTCCGTCTTGGCAATCTCGAAACCGTCTGTTATTACTCTCGGATGAAGTCCCTCAGAGATGTGTCGATCCGCTTGTTTCAGTAGTTCACCAACGAGTAACACAACCGAAGTTGTTCCATCTCCAGTAATTTCGTCTTGTGCTGTTGCAGCTCGTGCGATCATAACGGCGGTAGGGTTCTGGATTTGCTATACGGGAATTAGTTTCCAGAATACATCGAGTCCGCGGGGTTTCGATTACCATCTCCTTCAGCAGCACACTTCCATCTTTTGTGAGTTTTATCTACAGCGTAGCGTTAACGAGAGATTTTTTGAACAGTATCTTGCAAACATACTGAGCCGGCGCCATCAACAAGCCTACTTCCAGTTAGTCACTAAAACCAGTGGGTTGGTGGGAGATCTCACATCTTCAGGGTACCGCGGGGTCCCAAGTTCGATGCTAGCACCTATATGTGTATGAGCACAATGCGACATGTTGCTTGACTCTCATAACACACCTGCTGGAGGCCCTCGCCGGCCGATATGTTGACTCGGAGAGCTTCCCCGCGCCTCTGTGTGTTTGTTAGCTAGGCCGCAGAGCTTCCAGTGCATAATCACTCACCCGAGATTCCGCCTTCGGGTTAAGGAGCTGAGCGGCAGACATGATGGAAGGAAATCGATTCCGGGTATATGCAGCTGAAAAGAAAGACGCTTTGTTTTGTTGTTCAAGAGAATAACGGCGTGTTGTTCGCGTGTGCCTGCCGTCGCGTTGGTGCATAATTTCATCGGAACCAGTTCCTCCGACGCCGGCGCTAGCGAACTTTTCTAAGCTGGAGCTCCGATTTTTTCGAGGCCCTCGACCCCGTCGCAAACCTCGCACCAATTCACATCGACAGCATTGCGCAATCCCCGAATTCAATACAAACGCGCCTGATAGGCCCCGCGATTAACACCATGTCCGTTGATTACCTGCTCCACGAGAGCGCCCTGGGATATGCTATCTTCAAGGTTGTCGCCCAGCCGTAAGTCAAGCCTGCAATACAAACCACACGTTCTGTGAAGAACAACTTTGAGAGCATATGTTGACTCTGTACTCCTGCCATAGGGATACCATTGGTAACAGGTTGAAGGAGGTGCAGGCAGCTACACAGGACCTGGACAAATTTGGCAAGATGGTAGATCTTGTTGGGCTGGCCCCATTCGAGGGCACGGAAGCTGCGTTACAAGGTACCTCGAGATTTCTCTAAGCTACCTATCTGAAATGTCTAATTGTTCGTCTCTAGAGATCAACTCAATCAGCGAGGGCATACTTTCCGACTTCCTCAAGGCGACTCTTGAAACCAACCTCCCCAAGGCCGGCAAGAAGAAGACGGTTACGCTTGGTGTAACAGAGAAGAACTTGGCAGGTAGCATTAGGGCTGTCTTTCCCCAACTGTCGTGTGAGACCGCGGAAACCAGCGAGGTGGTAGCGGATCTCTTGAGAGGTCTGCGCCAACACAATCAGAAGTTGATCAAGAAGCTCCAGCCCGGTGATATCGACCGATCTATCCTCGGTCTTGCTCATCGCTACTCGAGAGGAAACGTGAAGTTTTCTGTACACAAGAACGACAACCACATCATCCAAGCGATTGCGACTCTTGACCAGATCGACAAGGACCTCAACACATTTGTGATGAGACTGCGTGAGAATGTACGCTTCCCCTCTCCCTCTCTATGCTCCAGAACTAAGCTAATCCAACCTCCAGTATGGCTGGCACTTCCCGGGTATGTTTGACATATCTCTGCTCCCCGAATGAACACTGATTTTGTCTCAGAACTCACAAAGATCGTATCCAACAACGAGCAATACGCGAAAGTCGTTCTTGCGATTGGCGACAAGGCCACATTGACAGACGATGATCTTCACAGAATTGCTGCTGTTGTCGACGATGATGAAGGAATAGCTACAGCCGTTCTCACTGCAGCTCGAAAGTCCATGGGTAGAGATCTCTCTGAGGCTGATATGGAGATCGTGATGAGTTTTGGAAGACGTACCGCATCTCTGGTATGTCTGATGTGTAGTCAATCTACACTCCTCACCCTCTCTAGCCGGAAGAGTAGCGCTAATAGAACCCTTAGGCTGCCTACCGCAAGCAACTTAGCGGATATCTGTCTAGCAGGATGAACACGGTTGCTCCTAACTTGGCAGCTCTCATTGGTGACACTGTCGGCGCTCGTCTCATCTCAAAGGCTGGTTCATTGACGAACTTGTCCAAGTATCCCGCCTCCACGGTCCAGATTCTCGGCGCTGAGAAGGCTCTATTCCGCGCATTGAAGACCAAAGGCAACACGCCCAAATACGGACTCATTTACCACTCTTCGTTCATCGGAAGGACGGGCGCAAAATCCAAGGGTCGTATTTCCCGTTTCCTCGCCAACAAGTGCTCCATCGCCTCGAGAATCGACAACTTCTCAGAAACGCCAACATCAAAGTTTGGTGAAGCTCTCAAGCGCCAGGTGGACGAAAGGATTGAGTTCTACGCTTCTGGCGCCACACCTGCGAAGAACTCGACGGTCATGCAAGCGGCCATGGACGAGGTTCTTGCAGACATCAACGTCGACGACCCAACGTCCAAGGGGACTGAAGATGTCGTGGTGGCTGATGGGATCACGGCGAAGACGACGGAGCAGGTGATTCGCTTGAAGAAGGATCATAAGGAGAAGAAGAAGTCGAAGCAGGTCGAGTCTGACGCAGAAGAGGTTGTGGAGAAGAAGGAGAAGAAGGAGAAGAAGGACAAGAAGGACAAGAAAAGGAAGTCTGGCGATGACGAGGATGGCGAGGGCAAGAAGAAGAAGAAGAAGAGCAAGAGCGCATAGGATGATGAGTCCATGTTATCCACACGACAGTGCAAGGGGGCAGCGGCGCGCATGTGAATTATGTTGTGCGCTGCACTTTGATTGTTTAACGGAAGGGCGTTTTAAGGTGTGGACTATCGGGAGTTTTTTATTCCATGTGGCTCGATGTCCCTTGGCCAGGCGTTTCAGGTGCGAGATTTGCATATCGGAGATTTACGGTTTACGAGATCTCCGAAGATGAAAATGGGAGGAAGCGGTGCTATCTCGTCGGGTTGTATATGGAATAGTATTGTGCAAGATTATGTCGTTTATTCGGTGTGCAGTGACGGACGCAGTCGAAGTGAAGATGGTGAAAGGTTGTGCCATGTGGTGGTAGGACAAGGGACCTGACATGACATGACGGCAATTCAGGTCCCGGATGATGTTTGTTTCACGTGGCCACATGCCCCGGCCGAGTTCTCGCAGCGTTGAATCTACTGTAGCTCGGACAAAACGATGTGAGTACTTAGACGTGTGAAATTGTAGCTATTGATTGTGGCGTTATTGAATAGCAATTTCGGAGGAGCACTTGAGGTATTATGACTGTGTGGACTGGAAGAAAATTAAAAAAAAAAGGTAGGGCAGGGTCACGTGCACATCCGTTATGCATGTCTCAAGTCTGGTTGGCGTGGACCGTGGTGCAAGATGGATTACCTAGAATTATGTACTTGTATGTACAGTAGATGCTTATGCAGCTGTTTCGGGAAAGGCGTACCTGGATAGCGGCGATCATGGCGTCCAGCCAATGGCGAGATGTCAGCCATACGCCACATCTAACAGAACGACCACACCTTGCGTCTACGTCTGGCTAAAAGACGAGACGACGCACCGGCAGCAGCCAAAGAATAAAAAAAGAACATGGCGCAAGACCCGACGAATATGACATGGCGGCTCATCAAGTATTAGCAGCAGCAGCACACCAGCAACTGAACAGGCGAAGACAAGTTGAGTATGACAGGGCCCGGTAGTATGAATAATACAGATGTAAGACGCCCGCCATGGCCGCATGGTAGGGCTTGGAATTTGTTCATCTGCTGTGGCTGGAGCAATCTCAAGAGTCCCTAACAAAAGACAGACCATGATCTCTCCGAGACGTGTGACCTGAGCAGATGATTATGATGATGATGATCATGGCTACCAGGGCCATGCATCAGCAACAGCAATAGCAACAGCTTTAAGCCGTCGAACAGAGACAGATGGAAAGAAGATGCAGAAGAAGCCATATGTGCGCCATGTTGCGTTTTCAGTCGGGTGTGAAGGTTTCAAAGACGAGTCTGATATGCCTAGCTCGGCTCCATCGTCTTCCCTTCCCACCCCCCTCCCTCCCTCCCCTCCCCCTTCCCCCCAACGGCGGGCAATTGGCCGCCCAGAGTTGCTCTTCTGCCGACTGCTCTGATGGTTTACGCCAGAGGGAGAAGGCTGCTGGGGCATTTCTCGTCGTAACATCGCCCGTGCTTGAGTGGCCAGCCAATGTCCCAAGTTCCCTTTATACAGTGAACCCCCCCCATTGAGCACGCCCGCATTCTACCACGTCCTCCTTCCTTCCTCTCTCTCTCTCTCTCTCTCCTCTTCCACCTTTTTTTTCTTCCTTTCTTGCTGTAATTCCTCTTGTTGCAGCAGCAAAACCTTTTCATCGATTCCTGTTGTGTGTGTTGTCCGGCCCATCAACTTGTCGATAGGAGCCGATTCTCGTGTTCCATCCGCTGCACCAGAGTCTCTCTAGGGCGTACCCCGACTCGAAAAGAACGCCGTATTCGTCGAACTTTGGTGTTCTCGACAACTCTCGTGATCGAGCAACGCCCGCACAACCCGCGCCCGCGCGCTCCTTTGGTGTTGAGTCCCACCCGCACTCGCAAACAAAACACGGCTGCCGCGAATTCCTGTCTGCAAAGACTGCGACTGCGACTGCGACTGCTATTGTCTGTGTCCCTTGGGGTACTTGAGCCGTCGTTATTCGCCTATAGGATATTTGCTCCCCCCTCCCCCTAATCCAAGGCGCCTCTGCGGGTTTTTGGGTTTTCGTGTTGAAAGTTCAAAGTTCAAAGTTCGTCTTCTTCCGCCATGGAAAACGAAGTTGCTTCCTCACCCGGCAGTCTCAGCTCGCCTCCCCATTCGCCTGAACAGAGTAACAATGGAAATAAATCCACGATACGCAGATCCAGCAACAATGGTGTTGCAGCAAACCCCAGCACCCCAACCCCTGCTGCCCCAGCGTCCACAACCACAACGCCCAGACTGACCGCTGCCGGCACCATTCGCAAGAAGCCCGGCCCGAAGCCAAAGCCAAAGGATCCGAGTCTTGTCGAAGAGAAAAAGACCAGGAAGTCTCGTAAGCTCGTAGAGCCACGGGACCCGTCTGCAGCCCCGCCGCCGCCGCCGCCGCCGCCGCCGCGCAAGAGGAGGACAAAGGCGTCCCTGGATGCGCAGCCTGTACCCCAGAAGACGCCGCCCGTAGAAGAGAAGCCCGTGTTCCTGCAGCAGCAACAACAGCCCGCATCCGCATCCGCACCCGCACCCACACCCACACCCACACCCGCACCCGCACCCGCACCATCGCCATTGTCCGTCCCATCACCCGTCCAAGCACCCATCCCGGTACAGCAAACAAGACCCACGGAACCACCTCCAATTCTCCAAACAGAGCACCCGTCTGTAGTTGCCCAACCTCCTCGCGTCTCGAGCAATCCGGAACCTCTCCATCACAACCCCAACCTTTCTCACATCAGCGTCACTCCCACACCCAGCAGTCCCAGGCCAGCCAGCTCAGGGCAGCGGTATGATCCAATTCGCGGCGGACTGTACGAGTCGAAACCACAGGCTGCAACCAGCAGCAGCGTACCTCCACCGCCCATCTCCCCACCGCTCAACCGCGCCAGTGCGTCGCCCTCGATCACGAGTTTGATCGACCCTCCATCCACTTCAAACTCGACGTATCCCCAGGCTGCAAGGCTGCAGCACCACGTTTCTGTCACATCTGCGCCTGTCTCGCCGGCCGCCATGGCTTCACGACCTGCCTCTGTCCTCCCCCATCACAATCAAACCAAAGTCACGCACGCGGCTCCACCCACGATATCCACTGCAATGGACATCGATTCCGACCTGACCTCTAGCGCAATCGTTCCCATGAAGAAGAGTAGTTCGGCGAGCGGGGCCACTCCTTCCAATTCGAGCGTCCCCACCCCAACTGTCAAGCCAGTTCGTCAGAAGGAAGCCCCCCCACCTTTGCCTACAGGTAGCGGCCTCTTATCCGGAACTCCATTTGGCCCTGCTGCCAATGGAACTGGTCCAATCGATCCCCAAGGTGTCAACATTTGGCTTACTTTTCCTCTCAAGGGTCAAACCAACATCACCATCAACTTCGCTCAAGAGGTGGAGAAGAAGTATGGCTTGGCGGCGCTAAACCCTAGGGTAGCCGCCCGACGTGAGCGCCAACGACAGATCACGGCTGCAGGTGCTGCCCTGGAGAAGGCGGCTGGAGTGGGCTCCGCAGATGACATGTCCCTTGACTTGTCCGAGCCTGAGAGCAACGTGGAGATGGGAGGAATGAACGACGATGGCTCAGCTGGAGGCAACAAGGTCAAGCAGAAGAAGAGAAAGACTGAAGACTACGACAAAGAGGATGATTTTATCGACGACACGGAATTAGCATGGGAACAGCAGGCACTCATGGCCAAGGACGGTTTCTTCGTCTACAGTGGCCCGTTGGTTACCGAGGGCGAAAAGCCTGCTGTTGAGAGGTATTTGGCACCCTTAACCCCTTGCTCTGATCTCAAGCTCATGCAATATAGGGCCGATGGCAGCGTCAAACGTGGTCGAGGCCGCGGCCGAGGCGGTACCGTCCGTGGTGAGGCATCAGCCAGAGGCAGAGGTCGCGGTGGCGGTGGCGGTGGCGGTGGCGGTCCTGGATCCCGCGGTGGCAGTACGGTTCGCAAGCCTCGTGTGACCAAGGCTGACCGTGCAATGATGGAGCAGGAAAAGCATGAGCGTGAAAAGATGGCTGCCACCATGACCATGAAGCAACAAGCAGCAGTCCCCGCCTATTCCGCGAGCGCTACGGTGTTGTAACAAGTGCGAGGAAAAAGCATGTCGTACATTCCATCACCTTTCCTTTACCCCCTCATACCCCTTTCGTGTATTGAACGCATTTGTAGGATATGTTCGGCTGTCCCTCTGGCGATGGCGGCGGCTATTTATGTTTCATGTGTCATAGTGCTTTCCTTGAAGGCAGGCGTTCTTCATATGGTTCTCGGGGTGGATATGGTACACCAACAATAGGCGTTTCTGGGACGGATGACATGGTGCAACAGCACTTTTTCTATTGCAATACTCTTCGTGTGCTGGCTGTAGCACTGTTGAAGTTGTAATACTCGGTCGGCTTTACAAAACCATAGATTTCGAATTCATCATGACGTCCTGTTAGTCGTTTCCTCTGCCATGTCGTCTAAGTCATGGTCACTCAAGAGCATAGACGCGTTGTTTCTCACATTGACCCTGTTTCTTACATTCACTGTTCCTCACATCGACTCAGCTCCCGACATATGCATGGCCATTTCTGATGCTTACCATATGATAACGTACGTCTTTCTCCAGTCTCGTTCACTCTTCCTCGACACGTTCCAACCGTGCTCCACGTGTATGATAGTGAGTGCCTGCCTGCTGACCAACAAATATCCCAGGGCCGCGCCTGCCTCCCGACAGCATCATCACTGTTGCTACTGCTATCGTTCAGTGGTGCAGGCGCGAGGTTTCGTATTTCCAGGCTTGTTTTCCGTCTTTCACCAAAACAACAGAACTTGATGTCACTCACTACCACTCACTACCACTCACCACCACCACCATCACCTATCGCTACCACTACCGCTACCGCTATCCCGAGCCTTTTGTTATCCCACCACATATCTCTAAACACAACTCTCACCACCCGCGACTGGCGCTAAACACACCATGTCTAACCCCCGCGGCGAAGCTGTTCTCTCTGAGCGCATCAGGAAGCTTGTAATGTCGAATCAGCTCACGGAGCATTCTAGCAAGTTCTACGACGGGACTTACAAGCTGGAAACGCATGGTTTCGTGGATGAAAAAGGTGGTAAGATAAAGCCCTGGTCAACTAACCATGTTTGTCGATAGATACATTAACCTCGTCGTGTAGTCTATCGCGAATTCGATGATTATGATCCGGGAGCTCGTGCTCCAACTCCACTTCCTCCAGTTCCACTGACTAGTTGGGACGACAGCTTGACCGAGCTTTCTTCACCCTCGGTTGGCTCTCAACAGGAACATGCACCTCGGTCACCCTACCCTCCTCCACTGACCGACCAGGTAATGGCACCAAAGTCGATCTTCTCATCTCTGCTGGCCGACGCTTTTACCGTCCCGAGATCTGACCCACACATGGTCAAGGACACAACCTTCAAGTACCAACTGTTGGCAAATAACCCCCATAGGGATCGTGTCATGGGAAGGCTCGAGGGTATCTTCGTTGGCCAATGGGCTACTGGCGCTGGTCTGAGCATAGAGGCTGCGTACGAAAAGTGTGGGCTTCAACCTGATGACTTGCTTGCACAGGCTTATGCCATTCGTGATAAGGAGGAGTCGCACGCTACAAGCGGCATTGAATATCCTGATGATGATGTTGCTACTGAGGCAATTATGGTCGTGGATATGAATGATGCCGTCGAATTGCGCAGGGGCATGGGTGAGCGCCGCGACAAAGTTTGCGCGTTGTTCCTCCCGCTAATATATCTTCCAGCTTTCCAGGAAACCGACCAAGAGGGTGCAAGCGGGCCTGCTGAATTCCCTTGGTCTGATGTGGGTTCCTTGTCCGACCCTCCTTCAGCGCTGTCGGAGATGGAGACATCTGACCCGGTAAGTACCTTATGTCCATGTACCCAATTTCTGGGTCGACATGGTCACCTAGATCAAATTTGATATAGTAGAGGCTGGCAAATCAGTAACAATGGTGTTTTGCAACGGATGGCTGCGATCACCCCTCACTGTAGTGTACTAGTACTCACGTAACTTAGGGCCCACGGCGGCAACGCGGTGGACGCGACCAATCACCCCCAGAAAACACGCACGAAAGTGGTCATCGTAAAGCTCGCAGTACACCAGTCGGCGCCACCAAGACCGAGTTAGGCAATCCAAATTCACCACCACTCGTTGTCGGTAACTCCCCTGACAAAGACGACGGCTCTGACTCCGACGATCTCAAAAAAAGGAAGAATTCTCCCTCACGCGGTTACAAAGGCCGTATGGCCAAGTTGCGCAAGAATTATAAGGAGGATGAGGATGAGGATGAGGATGAGGATGAGGACATGAAGGACGAGGCTAAAGAGAAGAGCAAAGAGACGGTCGGTTACAAAGGCCGTATGGCCAAGTCGCGTAAGACGTATAGGGACGATGAAGATGACGATCAGGACATAAAGGACGAGGCTAAAGAGGAGAGCAAAGAGACGGTCACCGATAGGGGCACAGAGACTGCAAAGGACAAGTCGTACAAGAACTCAAAACAGAGCGGCAAGCGGGGTCGAAAAGCCAGTGCCACGGGTACTAATAGAGCCGATGTTCCCATCCCCAAGAGTGCGAAGCTTCCCAAGAAGGGTTCCAGTAAGGCATCCAAAAAGTCCAACCAGTCTAAAAAACCCGCCAAGTGAACTTTGGCCCCACCATTCCCTTTATGGATTAAGGTGGCAGATGGTTATGGAAAAGAAAAATGGAGGCTGTGTTCCGAAGCTGCTCGACATAATGTCTGAATGGAAGATATCGGTGACCAACCAGAGGAAGTATCGTTACAACATTGGATTTCGGGTTCGTTTCTCTAAGTACTCGGCTTGATAGTTTGGAGATCTCGGTAGATGGGAGCCATCAGCGTTTATCTCTATTGATCTCTTTGATTGAACCCCTATTTGGATTGAGTATGGATGCTACACTCCACATTGCCACATCCGAGGAGACAGATGGTCATTCTTGTAAAGGCGCAGCTGGCAGGTACAGGGATACTTTTTGCAGTAGAATACATGCTTTTGCCCTCTGCCTGTTGTTTTCCCCAGATGTGGTAAGATGTGGTTATCTAAAGGGATTTTTTCAAATGCGTAGCACCCAGTTACGAGTAAAGTGACGACTGGAAAAGGAAGATCCAGCGTGGTTCCCATGATATTCCGAGAGGCTTTATTCACAAACCTGCTTTGAGAATCACCGCACTAACCAAGCAGACGGTGAGAGAGAAATTTGGATCGCACTGCATGCTACCGTGTCTGCCAGTAGATATTCTTGAACATTTAGAAATTTCCCACGCTCCGAGGACATTTGATATTTCTTTCCCTGGAAGTGACTCCATTATGTTTAGTCTTTCTCGTGTCACAAGTCTGTTGTACATTCGTGGCTTCGTGATATACGTCTGAACCCCACATCCTCTTCATTCTCTACTTCCATCTAATTTTCATCTTCCACTCGTCCACCTTTGCACTCCACCATGATTTCTTGGGCGCACGCTCAATCTCCTCCATCAAGCGGTCATAATGTCCCGGGTTCGAAGTTGGCTTCAACGCTTCTGGCGGCAATAAATGCTTTCTCTTGAACTTGTCCTCTAAAAGTAGGAAAAGCGCATTGACGTTTGCGAGTTCGACACGCGCATCGCCTGGCTTATAGGGCGCAGCGGTCTTCTTTACGTCGGTGGTCTTGGTGGACTCGGCAGCAGTCTCGGGCTTGAGGCCGAATGCGAGGGCGCGGTATTCGATCGTTTTTGTGAAGGGAAGGTTCGGGCGCAACGCGTCTTTTGGCCAGAGACTTAGAAGTCGCGCGTAGTGTTTTGCCAACGTCTGCTATATTTGGAAATGTCAGAATGCAATTTAAATTGCGTACTTGCAGTTAATTGCGGCAATGGGTTAAAAAAACGCACGGGGTTGGCCATTTTCGGTGCTGTGAAAGTTGGTTGGTTCCGTCGTGGGTGAAATCGATGATGATGGTGACATGTAATTGGAACGTGTGGCGCAGCAGCGCTTCTCGGCGCTTCCAAGGGACGAATACGAAACACAGGTGAGCACTCCACTCTACACGCCTCCTCCTCGCTCCTCGCTCCAACACCGATACCACCTACTAACTAACTAAAACCCCGAACCCGCCTGCCTTGCGCTCTTTAGCGCTACATTTTCCTTTCCCAACTCTCCTTTACCTTGGACAACTGCTCTCTCTCTCTCTCTCTCACACACACACCCTCCGGCTTTCTGTAGTCACCGCAACGCCCATAATGGCCCCTCAGCAGCGATACGAGCGGGTATGTAGCCCTATGGCGCGATCCCGTTCGCCCTTTTTACACGTCCCCGAACGCACCTTTGCACGTACTGATGATGGGAAACTACACAGATAGTAGAGGTTGACGAAGACGAGTCGTCCACTCTTAGCGCACACCCGCTCTACCCGATCCCCAACTCGCCACCTCCGTCCTTCCACAGTCGCGCCTCTTCGCCCAACGCCGCCTCCAGGCGCCTACTCGCAGATGACCCTATTTCCAACGATACCGACCGCACGCTCGCCGATACTTTTGATACACCGTCCGACGAGGAGGATAGCGACGATGAGGATGGCGATGGCATGGACGATCGGCAGAGGTTGATGCGGGGAACACCGGAAACATCGCATGATGTGGATACGACGAGCGACGGTGAGGTCAATATCAGGGCGGGCATTCAGAGGAGAGTCACACAATTGCCAGTGTTCAATAACACAGCGGCGCCGACAGCGGGAAGGATATACGGAGGGGGACAGAACGATGGAGTTTGGGCGAATCTGAGCGCGAAGCCCACGAGGGGTGAAGATGCTGAGGAGAAGCCTCCGGTGTGTTCAATTCGCTACATGGTATTACATGAAGGAAAGTGCTAACGTTGTTATCTAGACCTACGAACAAGCCGCTGCAGATGCAACACCACCCTACTGGGAAACCACGATTCTTGCCCCTGGAACCTTTGGCGACGAAGTCTTCGTCGAAGGCCTTCCCGTCGGCTCCGTATTCTCCTTTGTCTGGAACGCCATGATCTCCATGTCATTTCAACTCGTCGGCTTCCTTCTCACCTACCTGCTACACACCACACATGCCGCCAAAAACGGCTCACGTGCCGGCCTCGGTATCACACTCGTTCAATATGGCTTCACCATGAAGGGTGCCGCGAGCCTAGCACCAAGCCCTGATACCCCCGGTGGTGGTTTCGATGGTGGTATCCCGAGCGACCCAAATGCGCACGATTTCGACCCGAACGCTGTTACGCCGGCGAGCGGGGGAGGAGAGATGACGCCTGTCAGTAGCGGTATCTCAAGCAGCGACTGGCTAGCGTATGGACTCATGATCATCGGTTGGTTCATTCTCATCAAGAGCATATCTGACTTTGTGCGCGCGCGGAGACACGAGCAGCTCGTGCTTTCGTCGAACGATCGGGGACTTGGCGTTGCAGTGGTAGCAGAGGGAGAGAGTCCCGAGAGAAGTGTATGACACCTTCCAAGTGGGAGGTCTTGGTTTCGCTTTGCATTCTTTTTGGGTGTGAATTTTGAATATATACACGCGCCAAGAACGGCGTAGTGTATTCAGTGTATCACACAAGCATTTTTTTGTTAAACTGTCCCCCTCCCCTCCCTCCCCGCCCCACATAGCTCTGTTGAGCGTCGCCTGAACGAACTTTTGTTATTTCCTTGCCTGTTGAATAGGGAGTTTTTGGGATAAGGGATTGCAAGGGTATCATGGTCCGGGGAGCGTCTTTTGGGATAGGCGATGGATGGTGCTCGTTGATGTATGAAAGTTTCTTCGCATTTGATATTATTATATGCGAGGGGAGTGCTAGCTACTGTCGGGGCCGGGCAAGAGAGAGAGCTTGGTTGGACAGCGATTCTATTAGAACGTGTCGAGATGCTGAAAATTTATCCAGCCTTGTCCTCCTCGTCCTCCTTCCTCTTCTTATCATATTCTTTATCCTCGATTGCCCGTGTACCCAATTTGTTTTTCTTCTCGCTGCTGATGCTGCTGCTGCTGCTGCTGCTGCTGTTGCCATTGAATCAATCGTGCTGAGAAATCATCATCATCGGCGGCGGATATCTCGCTCTCCTCCTCTTCCCCG
This sequence comes from Pleomassaria siparia CBS 279.74, assembly GCA_010093715.1. NCBI lineage: Eukaryota > Fungi > Ascomycota > Dothideomycetes > Pleosporales > Pleomassariaceae > Pleomassaria > Pleomassaria siparia. The sequence goes on from MU005794.1 coordinate 126,388, forward strand.
TCCCTCAGAAACGCAACCATCCACGTGCTCCTCCCTCCCTCCGAGGCCCCCCATCCATCCCGCGCCGAAAAGCTCACTTCCACCTATGGCTCTCTCGCATCCATCCATCCCATGGTTCGTCCATAAAAGACTCGGACAGATCATAGCCTATGATGATCCGGAGTGCGGAGTGCGATCGAGCAGGGCCGTGTTGTCGTCGTCGTCGTTGGTGACGGTCGGGGGCGTGTGGGACCGTGTGCATGTGCATGTCCAGGACCTTGCCGACTTGTATATGCTCTTCGTTCTGCGTATGTATCCTCGAGAGAACGGAGATGTTGAAGGGGTTCTTGAGAGTGGTTGATGAGGCCTTCACTGAATTGGTGTTTTGTAGCAATAGTAGGACGGTGGTTAGTATGGCGAGGGGGATTGGGATGGAAACCGATTAGGGCGAGGGGGGGTTTGGGTGCCATGCATGTTAAGAGTGTGGTTGGGGAGAAGAAGTAGGTGATGGATGGGGAGGATTTCGAGGGGGGGTTTGGGTGCCATGCATGTTAAGAGTGTGGTTGGGGAGAAGAAGTAGGTGATGGATGAATGAGGAAATGAGGCTGCAGAATAAAAGTAAGACGGACGAATAAAATAAAATAAAGGGTTTCAATGTCAACGCTATACTGTGCAACTTCACGTTTACTTAGTCCGTTTGATCCTGAGCAAGATACCCTGATCCTCATGTTCCTCCAGAAGGACGGCACTGACCATCCGTGAAGTAAGTGTATATACTAAGTATCTTCCTGCATATGGAAAGAGTACCTCTGGCGGATACGACGGGGTTTTGCAAGTCAACATTGTTGTCATTGGTTTTGCCATGACGGAGTACGCTCACTGCAAACCAGCTGCCTCCCTCCTCAATAGGGCCGGGCTCACCTGCGCTGCTCTCTCTCTCAAGATAATAACGTATGTATGTACACATGTATGACGATGGTGCACACGCAGTGTTTTCCATTCCCTCCCCAATCATTAACCCAAAGCACATACATTCACCACCATTTCCAGAAACCAACCGCTTTACATAATTAGGTATTATACCCAACAGACCAATACTACCTACATATACACCTATATGTACATGTACATGTACATGTACATATACAGGTACACATGAAAAGCCCCACACTTGCCACTAGACCAGCCGCAAAATTTTGCCACTTCTGTCGTAGCTCGCTCGCTTAAATATTTATCTAGTCGGTTAGTCCTCATCGAGAGTATAAAGTCGCGACTAATCACAGTCTCGACTACGGCGTGTACAAATATGTATGTGCGGGGCAAGATACATAGTCAGTCCGTCTAATTAATCGTCGGAAACCCCCCCCCTCCCGTCTCTTTTGTAACGATGATTTGGACAAATAAGGTTGGATAACTTTCGGTTCGGTGCATGCATGTTACATGGTGAGTGGGGGAGCAAATGCGGATAACAGGCGATGGTAGAGATGGAAGCGGAATTATATAAACGCGGTTGACGACGTGCTTGGAGAGTGAGTGCCGACTGACCCCCAGAGTGAGGTCCTACTGATTATAGCGGTTATTTTTTATTCTGGGAAAAAAAAAGACCAACCACACACTTGCCTTCGCACGCATTTCCCACACACACACACACACACACACACACACATTGCCCACAATGGCTTCCATCCCTGTGGTCCCCATCCCCTCGACGTACAAGCCCTCAGCACAAATCGTCTCCATTCCAGCAACTTCATCCATCGAAGCCATCCTCACGATCCTCGACCGGGACGGTGGCCTCATCCTAACCGATTTCGTCACGCGCGAACAGCTCTCCACCATCGACTCGGAGCTCGCGACCCATGTCTCCTCAGGCGAAAACAACATGTCGGGCTTCAACATCGTCCCGCAAGAGACCAAGATAATCAACGGGTTGGTGGGGAAATCCGCCCAGGTCGCTTCGCTATGCACACACCCGCACCTGGTCGAGCTCCGGAAAAGGATCCTGACGGATGCCGGCGAGCGCACCATCGAGGACGCGCCGTTTGCATATCATCTGGATCCGTTGCTGAGTATCAGTATGAGTTTCCGGATGGGGTCTGGGGCGCCGAGGCAGAGGCTGCATCGCGATGATGCGGTACATTTGATTGATCACTCGGTGCCGTATCGGCTGGACAGAGTGAGCCAGTTTGCGTGTCTGATAGCCGCCGTCGAGACTACGCGGGAGAATGGGGCAACCATGTTCATACCTGGTTCTCACAAGTGGGATCACAAGAGGTTGCCGAAGCCGGACGAGGTTACGTTTGCCGGTAATGATTAATACCTTTTTCCTTCCCCCCCCCCGCCCCCCCCCTTTTGTCAGATTGGTCGCGACCATGATTGACTGACTGACTGATACGGTATCATAGAAATGGCACCCGGTTCAGCTCTCATTTTCTTGGCTGGTTGCTACCATGGCGGCGGTCACAACAGCGTGCCGGGCTTTACGCGCGTCGTTCATGGCTTGTTCTTCTGCCGGGGTATGTACAGGACCGAGGAGAACCAGTTCCTCGCTATACCGCGCAGCAAGGCCTTGAAAATGTCGCCTGAAATGCAGATACTCTTGGGCTACAAAAAGCCCCATTTCCTTTCTCTGGGATTGTATGAGGGTGGTGATCCAATGAGTGATCTGGGGGCTGCGCTGTTAGCAGCGAGTGCCTAATCGAGACGAAGTGACGAAAATGATGGGAGTTGGACTGATTCTTTTTTCGGCTGAGATGATGATGATGATGATGATGACGACTACACAGTACGATTGGTGGTACAATGTTTTATTATTTTCTTCGTGTCAATTCCTTGGAAAGAAAAGATTCGAGAACAACGCAGTAAGATTGGGCTGAAGTTTCGCCTCAAGGATAGGGTTGACTGCCTTTGCTTCACTATAGTGATAGACTGAATACGAGAAAGTGGGGCATGCATAACAGCCGCAAATAAGCTGCCTAGGCCTATCCGATTGATAAACACAATCATAGGAGAAACCGTACACCAAAGGTCCCAAGACGGAAGGAATGGTATATAACGGTGGGAATAGCTTCACACTTACATATGGATATCTAACGCGTACATGATGAGTGCATAAGTTTGAATACAAAACGAACAAGTCTAATAAGATCTAAACACGCCTGCCCAGGATATATAGCTCGTTCTTTCCTTGCAACAGGAATTCAATGGAATCCGTCGGTTCCAAAAATCATCACACGCCTATCACGAGGCTCAAAAGAGAAGCCGGCTGAGCAATCTCAGCAACGTGCTCATCGACTCGTGGCAAATTATAGGATCGCGTCCTATGGTAAACCATACCCGTGTCCTACCAGCCTTCTCGATTATGTCGAAAAAACCGCAATATCCAATCGGTCATCAACGTCGAAGCCCGTAATTATCGAAGAGATGCACGAGTATATTAATTGCCGATTGTCAAACCTTGCGAGAAACGATTGACCCGGGCATTCAAGGTACATCCCTCCAGGTTGCTATCAAAAAGTTCAGAAAAATACCAAAGGGTCGGCCTGCAGTTCGCTCAGGCCCGGCAAGGAGTCGTGTACAACGGTACAAAAGGCGTCATGATTGGCTGGATCTTCAGACTGTTGATCGGTAAGAGGCGTAAGCCGGACCTTCCGCACTAGGCTCTTGGCTTCGGGGCTCAAATGGCGTATGAAGTCCAAAACAGGCAGATAATTAAATGCGTAGAAGTGGAAGAGATTCTCCGAGTACAAAATCGATAAACACTCATGGTAGATGAGACGATTCGTCCGGAGTATTTCGAGCGTCAGCTTGTCTGGATGGGGCCGGCATTTGCGATTCCATTTTTTGCTAATGACGGTCGTGTCGCAGTCGGTATAGAGTAAAAATCTATTGGTCGATGAGGGAATCACTAGCTTGAAGATTTCGCGGCGTATCTCAGACGGAATGCGGAGCAGTGGTGGATAGCTGTCCAGTGCCGTGATGGTCTCAGGTATAGATATTTGTTTTACGACGGCCTCTCTGTTGCGCCCTATCTGGGATAGTTGTATGTCCCCTGAATTCGACTTGGTTGGCGTAGTAACAAGCTGGTTCGTGATTAAGAGTTATTCACAATCTGTGGAATGTACAGGTGGCTCACTTTCTTCGAGAAGGTCTTGGCGGGCATGATGGAATAACAGACGCTGCAGGGCAATGTGGCGTGAAACAAAACGAATAAATTCAGATTCTACAGTGATGATGGAAGAAGGAGACGGGGGACTTTTATGATGCAGGAGACGCGGTCACGAGGGCAGAGGGCCGGCGGTATCTCTCGACTGGCGCAGCAGTAGCGAAACAAGGGCTTAGGGCGATGATAACAGCGCGCTGGTGCTGCATGAAAGAGGGTCTTTTAATATGGATCCAGAGTAAGCGGGCAACGTAGTACAGAAGGATGGAAGAAGAGCGATCCATCGATGGAAGAGCAGCTTGGGGAAAGGTTGTTAGCGCCGGCGCCGGCGAAACCGGCAGCCGGCCGCCAAGAAAACCCCTCGAGTTTTTTGTGAAAGTGGTGGACGCGTTTGGCGGCCTGGCGAGAGTAGCACGTACACACAGCTCCCCACACTCCACACCAGCCTCATACCACGCCGCTGCACCTTGTGTTCTTTTTTTCAAAGTTCCATCACAGCACACACGGGAATCTCGCGCATTTCCGTCTCGCCATCATGTCGTTCGGCGGCCAAACACCTACCATTGTGGTCCTGCGGGAGGGTGAGTGGCTCCGAGCTTTTCCCTGAAGCTTACTATGAACAAGAGGTATTGATAGAATTCAAGGAACCGATGCGACCCAGGGCAGAGGCCAGATGTTGTCCAACATCGAAGCCTGTCTTGCGGTGCAGTCCACAATAAAAGGCACACTCGGTCCTTATGGCGGTGACCTGCTTATGGTCGATGAGAACGGAAGGCAAACAATCACAAATGATGGTGCAACAGTCATGAAGGTATAAATTCAGATCTCGTGGATTACCAATAATTCATACATCTAACCCCCGCAGCTCCTCGACATCGTACACCCCGCCGCCCGCATCCTCACCGATATTGCCCGCTCACAAGATGCCGAAGTCGGAGACGGAACGACGTCCGTGGTTGTGCTGGCCGGCGAAATACTGAAAGAGATCAAGGACCATGTGGAGCAGGGTGTGAGCAGCCAGACAATTATCAAGGGCCTACGGAGAGCCTCCAACATGGCAGTGAACAAGATCATGGACATCGCCGTGGACACCGCCGAGGCCAACCAGCGGGAGACTCTTCAGAAGCTTGCGGCGACTGCCATGAGCAGCAAGCTGATCCATCGGAATTCGACCTTTTTCACAAAGATGGTTGTTGACGCCGTGCTGTCTCTCGACCAAGACGACCTGAACGACAAGCTGATCGGGATCAAGAAGATTACTGGTGGTGCTCTCCAGGACTCTCTCTTCGTCGATGGTGTTGCATTCAAGAAGACTTTCTCATACGCCGGTTTCGAACAGCAGCCCAAGAGCTTCAAGGATCCCAAGATTGTGTGCCTGAACGTGGAATTGGAGCTGAAGAGTGAGAAGGACAACGCGGAAGTACGGGTTGAGCAGGTCTCGGAATACCAGGCTATTGTGGATGCAGAGTGGCAGATCATTTTCAATAAGATGGAGGCACTGTACAAGACCGGGGCCAAGGTCGTGCTCAGCAAACTCCCCATTGGAGATCTTGCAACCCAGTACTTTGCCGACAGAGATGTGTTCTGTGCCGGACGAGTGTCATCAGACGATCTTGAACGTGTGTGTCAAGCAACAGGCGCCAGCATTCAATCCACCTGTTCCGACATACAGATTAAACACTTGGGTACCTGCCAACGTTTCGACGAGCGACAGATTGGTGGAGAGCGGTTCAATTTCTTCGAGGGATGTGCGGCAGCTAAGACGTGCACGCTTGTACTTCGTGGCGGTGCAGAGCAGTTCATCGCCGAGGTCGAGCGGAGTTTGCACGACGCTATCATGATTGTCAAGCGGGCGATCAAGAACAGGAACATTGTCGCCGGTGGTGGAGCCGTTGAGATGGAGATCTCATCATACCTACACGCGTATGCCGACAAGAACGTTCCTCACAAGCAACAGTCCATCATCAAGGCGTTCGCCAAGGCATTGGAGGTTATCCCCAGGCAATTATGCGACAACGCCGGCTTTGATGCTACGGATATTCTCAACCGCTTGCGCGTCGAGCACAAAAAGGGCAACATCTGGGCCGGTGTCGACTTCGTGAATGAGGGCATTGCGAACAACATGGAGAGGTTTGTGTGGGAGCCTAGCTTAGTGAAGGTCAACGCTCTTCAGGCGGCTACGGAAGCAGCTTGCCTGATCTTGAGCGTCGACGAGACAATCAGTACGTATCCCTAGATCAGCTACAAAGCTCTCTGCTAACAAGTGTCCAGCGAACCAAGAATCCGCGAAACCCCAAGCTCCTGGCGCACTACCTCCTGGCGCAGCACAGAGGGCACTACGGGGTCGTGGAAGGGGTATGCCCAGACGGTAGAAAACGATTAAACGATTTTGATAACCACAAAAAGAGACGTATACCACATAGACATGTCACTTCAGCCAAGTGCCGGGCTCAAAACGTATGTAGTAATGAAAAGAACGGACACTTTGAACACATATGAGGATGAACTTTTGAGATGAACAGAATATGACATGTACTCTCGAACATGTCGTGGGGGCATGGTCACGTAAGCGAGACCAAAATCGGGTTTCTCATGAATCTCGCAGGAAGTGTATAGTGTTGTTCGAAGCAACATGTACTATTAACTTCTCACCCTGTGAATCAAGCGGGCATCCACGTAAACGAATAGGTAAAGATGTTGTATATTCATCCTTGACGTTTGCATTCATACGGTCAGGGAATCTATTCATTTATTAATAATAAAAAAAGGTATTTGCAGATGACTCTAGTTTCTCTCAGCCTTGGTCAAAACTTTTTCTTCTCAGCAAAAACTTTTCTTCTATATCCCGAAGTATCTGGAGTTGTTAAAGGGGAGAGAGAGGTTTTACGCTGTCCGGCCGAATCCCGACAAGCCACTTCGACACTTACGAAACGAGATAGAGACCGAAACCGTTGTTTTTTATGTGGATATATACTGCTGTATGTATGCGTTGATCGAAGTGGCGAGAATATTGGAAACCCGGAACATATTGCTGGGATGGAGAAAATGTACCACAATGTAAGTAAGCAATGTTTGCATTCAGTGTGGTAATGGAAGGATGGAGAGACAATCACTGTGCTTGGCGGAGGGGAAATCGCAGTGAAGACGACGGAGTTTATGATGATATAAATTCATGAGATTTAGTGACTAGCGTAGCATGAGAGCCTTTGGTATAACTCGGCGTTGGGCAATGCAAAACTCATTTCCATTGAACCTGATCGCACACTTCACAGTACGTGACTCCTGCGGAGCGTCTCACACGACCTTCTTCTTCTCGAAGCCCATCCCAAAGCTCCTCACCCGACTCCAATAAAACGGCCGATCATTCTTAAGACCAAACTCGGCCCAATCGTCCGTCAGCTTGTTGTAACTCCAGTACGTCTGCCAGCTCAACTTGTTGCTCTTTGCTGCTCTGCCCGCACTTCCCACACTCAGTATCATCTTGTACAGATACTTGGGTGTCACGCCCGCAGTCTCCACGAATAGAGTTCCCTCCTTCTCCGCATCTTCGTCTGCTCCAGGCACTGTGGGCCCAGACAGGCGCCAGCGGCCCAGCAGAGCATCTTTCATGGGCGCCGAGGGAAGACTGCCGTGGTTCTTGTGCACGTGTTCCATGTGCAGGTATGGAACGACATCGACGGGTTCGGTGGTCGTGAGTAAGGATATGCATGTTCCGTCACGTGAGAAGCGGAGGTATCGATAGTAGGTTACGATATGGATAGGCGAGTTCCAGGACAGACTCGTTGGAGATGAGGCACCGGGGCGTTGATAGTTCACGGTGCTGATGTAGCACCCATTGAAGCGGACACGTGGGCGTTGGCGGAAGAGTGCGCGGTAGGTTGGGTAGATGGTAGGCACGAGATGGGTGGTCATGTGGCTGGCTGGGGTCGACATGTGGTTTTCTTCCGAGTCTTCGGAGTGGGAGTCGGAGTTTGATCCAAGTATGTAACCACCTTCGCCATCATCTCCTAGGAGAGTTCCATCTACTTTACACGCCCAGGCGTAGAACATGGCGCTGAATCCAAATTCCGGCCCTAGAGCAACGCGCTTCCAGATCCTTTCTTCGGTAGTGACTAAGTATGCGAGGCGTTTGCATACTTGAGCGAGCCGGACGAAAGAGGAGACGTCCTGGATAGCTATTTGAGTCATAATTTCGACCAGGAGTTCCTCCGGGATGGTGGATATGGGACATGGTGGGGTTGGAGAGAGATCCATGGGTGGAGCTTCGCCCTGGATAGCGAGCGAGGAGAAGGACGCGATCAGGGAATGGAGAGTCGGAGGGAGACCATGTAGGGAATGGTGGGCGGTATTTGGGACAGTGGCGGAGGCATTCGAGGGGTTAGGGTCCTGTATCTGAGGTTTGGGTTTGGGTGGGACGTAGGACCCAGGGGGAAAGTGTTTGTTCTTGTACTTCTCATGGACCATAGAGTCGAGCTGAGTCACGGGTCAGTTGTGAGTATATGGTAAATTTATCTGAGGATTAACCCACTCTGAAGGCCTTCCGGTATAGATTCACGCTATCTCCCAGACTTCCCTGGTTCTCCTTCTCCACGGCTCTTTCGTAATGATCCAAGGCGGTATGTGGTTCTTTGATCACGAGAGGGGAACTGGTTTCATCTAGCCTTCTCCCATGTTGCTTATCGCCAAGGTCTTCGTATGAGTGTGGTCGCATATAATCGTCCACCTCGTCCACGCTACGTTGACGTGCGTGTGATGGTACTTCTGGCGCATTGGTCTTGGGCACGCGAGGCCTGCTCGATGATGCCTGGGTTGTCGTGGCCGGTACAGTAGCAGCCGGCGCCTTGCCCTTTGCCTTTGCAGAAACTTCTTCTCTCCATTTCTGGCGAAAGTTTTCGAGCTCTGCTTCGGTCTGGTTCATCGTGATGGTAGTAGCGGCGGCGGCGGATATATAAGTTTGTTGGTAGTAGGGTAAATCCGATGTCGGCTTTCAAGGCGTCTAGAGACGGGTATTATATTGAGCTTTTATGGGTCTAGTAGGAATACATATCTACATACGGAAATGATGACTCTTCTATTATGGCAAGTAAATTTAAGAGTCATCGTTCTACACAGGGTAGAGTCATTGCGATCAGGATGACACACGTTGTTACTCACACAAAAACGCCACCGCAGCGCAAGCCGCATCTATCTGCTAAGACCGGAAGCAAGCCGACAAATTCCTTAACGCGGAGTTAAAGCGCGCTAAAAGTTTGAGCTCTGGCTCGGCCCATCCTATGCCATTATTTTTGTATTTTTGTCCGTCGTCACTCACTCCATCGCTTCTCCACCATCGCTCACACTCGGCGTGGAATATGCGCACGATTTCTCTCGACGGATTTTGGTACTGCTTCGACAAACCTCACAATCACACGAGGTAGCTTGTCGCAGGCACACAACCAATCCAATGCCGCCGCCTATGACGTCCGATAAAGCCGAGGAGATGGGGGATATTGGAGATATGAGCGTGTCGCTCGTGCAGAAGATGCTGTCTGCGGTCAGTGGGAGCGTCTTGACATCATTACTGGGTGCGTATGTCTTGTCCTACAATGCCCTTTGATTTCATCTTCACCTTCTTCGCAATTCAATTTTCACTTCGCGTCGCTTCCGCTTTGCGCCGGGAATCATACCCCACGTCATCGTCAGACGTGAAAGCTAATTTCTCCAGTGACCCCCCTCGATGTCGTCCGTGTACGTCTACAATCCCAAGGGCACGTCCCAACTGGTTTAACGTCGCAAACTCGTCCATACGGTGCAGGCTCTTTTACCCAGTTCCGCGATTTGCCCCCCAATCTCGGAATATCGGCATGCTGTAGAGAGGTGTTTTGGATCAACAACAATGCGCCCTTTTGCGTGGCCGGACCTACCGTAACGCCTGTCAATCCCGCGGACGCTTCGTGTGCAGTGGTGGACCTGGAGAAACGTACAATCAACAGCACATGGGACGGACTACGAAAAATAGCCCAGAATGAAGGGCCAAGGACGCTATGGAGGGGACTGTCTCCGACACTCGTTATGGCCGTACCTGCCAATGTCATATACTTTGCCGGATACGATTGGCTTAGGACGTCAAACCTATCCCCATTCCACGGAGTCGTATCGGACGCTTGTATTCCACTGGTAGCAGGCGCTGCAGCAAGAACCCTTGCTGCAGTAGTTGTGAGCCCCATCGAAATGTTCAAGACAAGGATGCAGGCTGCCCACAATGTCAAGGTCGCCACAAGACACTTCCGGGATACCATGGATGGGGTTCGAGAGATGGTTGCCTCTCAGGGTGTGCGAAGTCTATGGAGAGGCCTGACTTTGACTCTATGGCGGGACGTACCCTTCTCTGCCATCTACTGGTGGGGATATGAGAGTGGACGCAACACTTTGACAGATATACGTGGCAGATCGGAGGCGAGAAACGACGGGTTCGAGTTCCGCATGGGTCGCGGCGAAGAGAAGGTTAGAAGACGAAGCCGTTCACGGAGTCGGGAGAACCACACGGCAACCCTCATCGACAGCTTCGTTGCTGGGGCAGCATCGGGTGCTGTCGCAGCTCTAGTGACGACTCCATTCGACGTAGGAAAGACCAGACAGCAAGTCCTTCGACATGCAGGAGAGACCATCAAAGATCGTTCTGGCACCGCATCTATCCGGCCAGAAGACCGATCGATGCCTCGTTTCTTATGGCACATATTTCAAGAGCAGGGAATGTCCGGCCTTTTCAAGGGCTGGACTGCCAGGTGTTTGAAAGTAGCGCCCGCTTGTGCTATCATGATCAGCAGCTACGAGGTCGGCAAGCGAATGGCCAACGACATCAATGAACGACGACAGCAACATCGAGAAGGAAAATAGCCAAAAGATGGACTCAACCTTGAAGCCACGATCAACACTCATTTCATGTTTAACTGATCATTCTTACGATTATGTAGATGCTGCACGCTTTTGTCAACGGCTTATGGTTCTTTTGGGAGTTTAAAGGCGATTCGACTCACATTTTGCATGGCAGGGCGTTTGGATCGGCGAGTGTTTTTCATAGTCACTCGAAAAGCTCAGTATCGATACCAGCGCGCTTTTTACCGTCAGAATGATTCGTACATGTACAGTACTGTAGAAATAGAAATCAAAGGTCATAATTAGTAGTTTGTGTATTTAACCTTTTAGTGCGCATTGTGCACCATTTTGATCGGTTTACTCGATTACAGCAAAGGGTTACGCCATCTCCAATATTTGGACGCTTTATGCTTTATGATTTGGACTGCAGATGAGATTGGATGAAATAATATTGCACATGTGAATATTAGTGCCAAGACAAACGTGACTACGCGGAACTTGTGAACTCACGTTCCGACAACAATCCAAACACAAGCGCAACACCAACCTCTTGGGTCACTCATTGAACCCTGCCACCTCCGTCAAAATGCTCGACATTGAAGAATACGAGGCCGTATTCCAGGATGACAGTGACCCCAGCAATGAGGGCAAACTACTGGAGTATACAGAAGGCATCTCTTACGAGATTCATAACAGTCAACATTTGCTTGGCGGGAAGACATTCTTCGAGCGGTTGCTTGAACTTCTCAAGATCAAGTGTGAGAGATTTTTGGCTGTCGAGCCACGACCTCGCCGTGCTGACACGATTCCAGGGCGCAAGATCTATCCCCCCAAAGGCGACAAGCAGCTTCGCGAACTCCACAAGCGCATCGTCGAGTCCGCCTCACCACTTCACTACAAGCATTGCCTGTTCTTCTACATACTCAAGGACCTCTCTCCCTCATATCATGGCCGTACGGAGCTTGCAGCCGGGTTTGCGCGCGCTGTGCACCTCGAGAAGCGCTTCTGGACGTTCATCGAGGGCTTGTGGAATCTTGACCATCTCATGTTCGACACGGCGGTCGCGAGCCTTACACACCCATCCATCATCCAGCAATTCCCCGACGAGATCATCCTTACGCTGCTGAACCGTCAGCACTACGGAGCAGAGGTAGCGGAGAACGACGTGCTACCTCTCGCATACTACAATTGCGCAAAGCCGCCTCTCTTGAAGGAAGACGCAAAAGTCGAGTTCGTCAAGTACATGGCTGACCGCAATATTACCGAGACGTTCTACTGGATTCGCGCGCGCCCCAATTTCGAGCACAAGCAGCTCCTCGAGATCTTGGTCACGTCGATGCTCGGGAGGACTAGCAGTTATGAAAAAGATCTATACTCGAGAGAAGAAAGGGCGATTGAATTCGTCAGTCTGCCCTTTGATGAGGATGAGGAGAAGTTCGTTGAACATTTCTTGACGGAAGGGAAGGGCCGGAGTTATTCGGGCGCCGCGGATACAGTTCTGATGAGGAGGATTGCGACGGGAAGGTTACAGGAGGTGGCTAACGACACCACAATCAAGGGACGGAAACACGCTCAAGTCAATTGGGAAGTTCTCAAGGATGGCGTTACAAGGGGGCTGGGTCCAAGGAACAATGGCGATTCGCCGTTCGTCGTCTGACCTGGTGGGACAAGGGAGGATCTGGTTTTGGGCATAGCGATGGAGCTTGAGGTTCACTTTTAGGAAGAGTCCGACAGCGCCTCTTGATGGGCTAGGACAGGATTAATATGGCGGTAAAGCCAGTCTCTTGCGAGCTTCTATACAAGATGATTGCCGACGGAAAGCGAGGACCTGGTCGCTAGGGACTGGGAAGATATGTTTAACAAACATATACGACAGGACTGCATGCGCTGAATCCTTTTCACCGTACAGTTTTCCAAGTCGAAATCGCGTCAAACATAGGCAACATGGAATGGTTGACATTTTGGCCAAGTACTTTCTGCCACCGAGACAATCAATACAAAACCACACACACATACACACAGGGTATACAACTCCAAAAGCAAGGCCCCCTCAGTCCATCTATTTTTCGTTCCGCATCTCGTCCAGAGCAACACACATGGCAACCACGATTGCCATGTCCATGCCCGGGGCAACGGTAACGACGTAAGTCTGCTGTTGGGCAAATATCTCGCGACCTGTCAGAAACTTGCGGTCTATACGCGCCACACTACGCCCGGTACTCTCGTCCTTGATCTCGGCCGTTGTGTCGAAGAAGTTGCCCTCCATAATGAGTGACTCGGCTTTGCCAGACACGGATGTGAATGTGCCGATGGCTTTGCTGCCAATGACTATGTTTTTTTTTATCTCATGTCAGTTCCATGTTTTAAGATATATATTTACGTTCGGAACGCGCACGCTCGATGGGTAGGCATAATTACTCTTGAATCGACTCGCGACTTTGAAGACCTGCTCTTTGTTCGCATTCTCCGCATAGTAGGTTTTGTGGATGGCAATGTGTTGCTTGCGCAGCTCGAAGAGCACGTTGCCGGCCGCGTCCATGACGGCCTTGCGGCCCGAGAGCGAGGATGCATTGCCTTTTACTTGGAACACTACTTGGCCCTCAAGGTTCTTGATGCTGAAGCTGTCGCCGCTGAGCGAGAGCACTTTCTCCTTGAGGATGAGCGTTTCCGAACGGTTGGCGATGTAATTTGAAAAAACGCCGATGGGGGCGGCCATGCCCTGGAGTTGCGGAGCGGGAAGGGCAGCCATGATGAGAATGCGGTTATGGTTATGGCAGTGGTTTGGTTTGCAAAAGCGTGAGGTCTGGCGTTTGGATTTGTGGTCGAGGTTTGTCGAGGGAGGCAGATCTTTCTGTATAGATAGATGGCTTCTGAGTTAGGGTATGAGGTTGAGAGTTAAATGGGGAGTGGAGGTATGAGTATGTTCGAGGCCGCAAGGTGAGTCAATAGTCAGTCAGGAACGAACAACGACCATCTATTTATCTGTGTAAGTAACGAATCCTTCACATTCCCGAAATCTCCCTTCCAGGCGCCTAATAAGCCGTAAGTTTCAACTCTCGCGAAGCCACGATTTCCCAGAAATTGAGCTGGCTCAGCCCCCACCAGCTGGTCGTTTTTGAAGCTCTTCATTCGCTCACAACGTCGTCTCTGGGGGCCATATTCCCGGAATTGTGAATGTATGTACATACAGGGAAGGTCGGGTATGCTATTTATATCACGAGCTAAAAATTTACTGTGTAATATTAGTGGAGACAACCATCGAGTCCGCAGGAGATGAGGTCATGGTGCGAAAAGCTTGGTAAGATCAGAATGCGGTCACGTGTGATGGCGAAATAATTACTGCTGCTATCAAAATCAATTCTGGTCCCAGCTTTTCGATTCTCAATCCTGTTTTTCAACTAATACTTGACCATGATGACTTGGACGGCAATTTTCTTCACATACACAACAGCAACACATTTTCTTTTTACCATCTTTGTCAATGTCATTTTTCGAGTTGCATGAGCATAATAGGTGGAAGTACTAGAAATGATTTCATTGTATTTGGTCAATTATCAATATTACCGATGACACGACTTTCTACACGATGTGCATGCTTTCCGAAAGACCAAAACATTCCGAGAGCCTGTTCAGATGTATAAACAATTGCAGAAGACAAACCGATGGAAACTCAGACTCGGTCGTCAAGCGTCCTGGAGATAAAAGTTAGTTCCAGCCATTTTTGCCGTCACTCGGGAGGTGCATCTATAATGTACAACTCACCTCATCCTCACTCTCATCTCCGGCATACGACTTATGTCCAGACACATTTCCCTTGAATTCCACCACACCCTCGTTACTGTCATCGCCAATGTCCAGCTCGCCTTCTTGTTTCACCGGGAGCTCTTCGCTGATTTCTCTCTCCTGCTCCGGTCCCTTTGTGTTCTTGCCAACCTCGGCTTCCTCGTAATTGTCCTGGAGGTACACTTGCGTCGAGATCTTTTCCTTAATCTCCATCATCTTTTCTACTGCAATGTCTTTCATGGCCTGGGTGTTCTCTCGGTGTTTCTCCGGCACTCTGGCGAGGGCGATCTGGAAATCCATGAACGGGTCGATGAAATCGAGGAGCGGGAGGAAGGCGGCGTATGGGGAGGAAGATGGAGTGATGATGGGTGTCGTGGTCATCGTCTTCGCTTTCTTCGGTGGAGGTACATGTACATTGGCTTCATGGTCCTTGGCTTCCTCGTAGTCATCAACCCCCGAGACCGACGGTTCACGCTTGACATGCTTCACCATCCCGTTCTTCAGATTTCCCTTGCCGGTTTCCTTCTCCTTCTCGGGTACTGGTGTCAAGCTCTGCTTCCGTTTCCTCGCCCTCGTAGTAGTAGTAGTAGTCAACTTCTCTCCTTTGCCATGGACCTTTTCTTCTTCGATCAATGTTGCAGCCAATAGCTCCGATTGTCTCCTCGTATCAGACCTCAAGGAATGTCCACTTGCTCCGGCCAATAGTTCCGATTGTCTCCTCGTATCGGACCTCAAGGAATGTCCACTTGTGGAAGGCGTCCGCGATCGTGGTGCCGGTGTCTCTCCACGTTTCTTGGGCGTCATCATTCCCCACGTTTTGGTTGGATTGGTCTTGGTTACGAACGAAAGTTGCGTTGAAACGATAATATCGTGGAAAGATGAAACGAAAACAGGCATGAGAGAGAAATATGGACGGCGTTATGTACAGTGAGGAACAAAGACTGTGAGTTTGCGGGTAAAACAGTCTAGGAGAACATGTTTGCAGCATGTCTTAGGTGTACAAGCAACAAAACCATGTTTGCCTGCGCCCGACACACCTGGAAGCTTGGACAAACCTTGTTGTAATTAGAACGTAGAAGTTCTATCTAGATGGCTCAATCACTTTCTCGATGCTGCCGAAATGTGCCGTGAATACGATGTGTTACGCTCGGCCCTACGCGATTGTACCAGGTAGGGTTGGAAATACCCATGAAATTTGACCTGAACGCCTCACGTCAGACCTCTTATAGCAGTGTCCTGCGACAGAAATAGTAACGTCACGAAAGGGCCATGTACTCGGAGAAACGGCTTATATTGTCATACATTTCTATGCATTTATAGCTGTTCTCCACCACTCCTCTTCCGTCCTGACAGCTCCGACTTTGTCCATTACTCCATGTCCTTCCAACAAGCGCTTATGCGGCGATGGTAACCTCGACCTCGACACCGGCCTCGATGTTGATGATGATCTGCTTGACGACCTCGGTGGGGGCGTTCAAGTCGATGAGGCGCTTGTGGATGCGCATCTCGTAGGTATCCCAGGTCTTGGAACCCTCTCCGTTAGGAGTCTTTCGGGTAGTGACCTTCAGCTTCTTGGTTGGGAGACGAACGGGTCCCTTGACGCGCAAGTCCTTCAGCTCTGTTCACCCGGGAGGGTCATGTTTAGCGTAGCTCTTCAGGGCACGATGTACTCGGTCTCTTGAGACTTACTGGCACGGTCCAAGAGTTCCTGGCTGACCTCTAGAATTGAAGGTTAGACTTTGCGAAAGGAAGATTGGAAGAGGGGATACGAACTCTCGAGGGACTTGACGTTGCGAGAAGTGAGGGTGATGCGGATCTTGTGGATCTTGGGGCCATCGCCGAAGTCCTTCTCCTTGTCTATACGGTGTCAAATAGTTATCTCGATCTGTGGGCACCGGAAATCGTACTGTAGGACATGTTGAGATTTGGAGTACAGAGAGTCTGTTATTTGAATAAATATCAGTCACGACCCGGATCGTAGATCTCTGTAATGTGATGACTGGGGGTGTTGAGTGCGACGGCGGAATTGTCGTTGAAGTTGATACCAAATTTTGGTGTTTGTGGGGTGTCGAAGTCTTGGCGAGCACTAGCCCGCTTTTGGAGTACAGGCCTCAACTTCCACTTCCCGCCGCTTGATGACTCTGCCAGCGAGTCCCCGTTGTCCCAGGAACTTGTATGAACAAGAACCAACGATAAGAGGCTCGACGAGTACTCATGACCACAATTTTTCATTCCGGAACCCCTCGCAGCTATGTCAACACCCGTCTTTGCGCCATTCCCCCAAGCAAACGTCCGCCGGAGCGTCCTGCCTCAAGAATGGCAGTTGTATTTGGACTCCTGGACGTCCCTCGCGGAACTATATCTTCGATTATCTGACAAAAGGTTCTCCTCTGCTGTCGCTGGTAGCGATTCTTTGACGCAATTCCTCATCTCATTCTTCCATGAGCTGGCAAACGATGACAGCATTGCCTTAGAGGTGGCTACTTTGCGCAAGAAATGTTTCCTTCTAATTCACCGTATTTATTCTGAGGAACAAGTTCCCGTATCGGTTCTCGACTGGCGGCTGCTTTCAGAGGTCGGTCATGCGTTCCCCAAGAGCGAAAAGTTCCGCGCTCTCATACAAGATCTATGGAAACGGAAGGGGGGAATACTTGAACACAACTTGCAGACTGTCAAATCTTCTCTCATCAACCACCTAGAATCAAAGAGACCCGAAGACGCAGATTCAATCTTGCAGAAGGTAGCGCCGCTGTTGAAAATTTCTCCAGATGTCGGTTCATTTCTGCTCACCGGATCGGATTTTCTGGATGCTCTGAGCGCTGCGTATCCCAAAGTCTCGTCTACTATGCAGAAAAGGCTAGTTGCCGTGGCCTACATTGGGCTTGTATCGTTACTTGAGGGACCGAAGCCAAATTACTCGCTTCTGTCCGACCATCTCTATAGCCTAAAGCACAGCGGAGAGAAGGATCAGAATGCCGACCCAACAAAGAAGATGTTTATTGCCGATCTTGTTACCAACACTCCACTGATGAGTAAGATACACGATGGGGTGACTACACCTGAAGGTGCAAGGGTGAAGAACATTGCCGCCTCACTCACCATCTTCCGTCAATCTACGATAGCTCGACCCAAGAAATTAATCCGCCGAAAAGTGGACAAGGGCAAGGGGAGAGCTCCAGACGGCGAGTATGATCATGGTGCTCTTGGAGAGGTTCACATCCATCGCATGAGTCTAGTCAGTCAGATACAAGATCTCTTTCCAGATCTTGGCTCTGCATTCGTGGTCAAGTTGCTAGACGCGTACAACGAGAACATCGAGGAGGTTACTGGCCATCTTCTTGAGGGATCTCTACTTCCACACCTTGCGAATGCGAATCGGAGCGAACAGCTGTATGTGAATACTCTATTTCCTCAAAGGCACAACCATTACCATCATACATACTATGATAGTGTAAATCTAATTCATTCTAGACCCGATACCTCTTCAGCACCCGAGTCCCATCTCATTCCTCGGTCTACACCACCACCACAACATAGGCCCTTACCCGAAAGACGTAACAAGTTCGACAACGACGAGTTTGATAGGCTTACCGTGGATGCTTCCCGCCTTCACGTTGGCCGCAAGAACCAAGGGCTCACTGCCGACAGCATTCTCTCTGACCGAAGTAGTGCTCCAAAGAAGTCCGCGATTCTCTCTGCCCTCGCTGCGTTCGACTCGGACGACGATGAGCGGGATGACACTTATGACGTGGAGGACGTTGGTGGCACTGTCGACTCGGCGTTCGGAGACGAAGCAAATGCAGATTTAGGACACAAGAACGAGGAGACTCTGTTCAAGGCATACTCGGCGACACCAGAGCTGTTCAGTCGAGACGCAGAGACTAGGAGGGGCAAGCCAAGGACAGCTCTCAAGGCTGAAACTGGAATGACGGATGAGGCTATCGAAGGATGGGGCATAATGGTAGGCAGGGATCCCAAGCGACTGCGACGTCTAGAAGCAAAGTTCTCTACATTTGGAGGCCAGCAACGCGAACTAGCATCGACAGCCTACCGAGAGTCTCCTGCGGACTCGGGGGCTGAAGCGGATGCAGGAAGTGGAAACGGCCATCGTGGTGGGCGTGGCGGCGGACCAGGCAGAGGCCGTGGAAGGGGACGAGGGCGAGGTGGAGGAGGGAGAGGTGGAAACGTCGCTGGTCCTTCTGACGACAAGGCCACTCAACTCGCCCGGCGGCGTAAGGAAGCAAACAAAGGCAACAATCGTCAAGCCGGTCGAGCGAAGAAGATGGCTCGAGGAGGATTTCCACCCGCAGGATAGCTGACAGCCCGCAGAGACGGACTCACGGTCGACTTGACAGCGAAGAGGTGGTCGTACAAGGGCTGATGTTGGATGCTTGCATGTACAGTACCTACGTACATACTTGCATGGGGTGGTGTATTTACTGTACAGTCCATAGTCCGGCCCCCCTCTCTGAACGACCGTGTATGAAACCTGTAACCCGTCGTTAGTCTTCAATCTACATCTGTATTCGCATGGGCGAGCGACTATTGAGCTACATACATACCATGATGGATCTGTCAGCATCGGCATGGGCAAGCGAGATGGCAAAAGTCTTTCTATTCTTCTCTATTGCGGAACCTGATAGTGAGCGAGCGAGCGATCATGAGCCGATGCTTCGGATGTCCTGCCGAATGCGTAATGGAGCACCAAGGTCCGTTTGACGGGATACGGCGCTTTGTTTTTCTGTGAAGTGACGCTTGGACTGACTCTATCAGCTCATGTAGTGGACTGCTTATCTAGGATGTTGTGAAGCTGTTGAAAGTTTCGAGACATTATCAAGATCCGATGTGGTCTGAAGAGAGAGAGAGAGAGAGAGAGAGAGAGAGAGAGAGCTATAATACAGAATTTCGGTATCCACCCATGAGACCGAAGTATCTGTTGCTATTGCCTTTGTTGTGAATGTTGCTTCGGTCTACTGCACCTCTATCACAAAAGAGTATACAAGGAACTAATAAAACTACCATGTCACCGCACTGCACTGCACTCCACTGCGTGCGTACATCTGACGTGCTAGCAAGCAAGTATGTGCTCCTGATCTCTCACTTTTCTCACTTGGCAGATCCGCAACAGAAGGATTCATATGTACAAGTATGTACAGATCCATTCGTCCCTTCTCACCGCTCGCTCGCTCGATATTACCCCGTATCCCCCCCCCCTTCCCCCCCCCTCTCTCTCTCTTCCATACCTACATATAGTAATTACATAACCCACCCAACGTATACGAACCACCCAATCACTCTACCCTGCCGACATTCAGCCGCTCACCACGCAGAAACACACGAGATGTAACCCCCCCCCCCCCCCCCCCCCCCCTTCCAATCCCCACTAATACGCATCTGCACAACTACGACGGTGATACATAATGTACATACATAGGGGGTTAACCAAACATGTGATCTTCGTCTGACACATGTGTAATATATAACATATATATTTAAAAAGAAGCTCACACGTGCGGTCTGCCGTCTGCATCAGAGCCTCATACGTTCATGCGCACCCTCTCTCTCTCTCTATCACGTTCGAATTATTCTAATTTTTAATTTTTAATTTTTAATTTTTTTAATTTTTTTTTTTCGGATATCAATATCATACAGTAGGACGCAGGCAGGACGGACGCAGACACGCAGACACGCAGACACGCAGACACGCAGACACGCAGGGGACGTTGAAGCTAATGAATTTGATTTAATTGATTAAACTAATTATTCAATTAAGCGATTCAGATTCATCTAATACTGTACATGATTATTGTATATGTCCGGATGAGGAAAGATTTAGCGAAAGGGGGGGATGGATGGATGGATGCATGTGTGGCATGTGCGGAGCCCCGTAGAGGCGGCGTGATGGTCCAGACTGATTGGTCCGGGGGGAGGGGGGTGCGAGGGGGTTAGCGAAAGTTGAAAAGTTGGGACAGGGGTGAGCGAGCGAGCGAGGAGGAATCGAGGATCGTTTGGGTTGGGTTGGGTTGGGTTCGGTTGGTGGACGATGGGGGATGGTTGATGTGATATGATATGTATGTTGTATGTATGTATGTATGTATGTATGTATGTATGTATGTATGTATGTATGTATGTATGTATGTATGTATGTATGTATGTGTGTATGTATGTGTGTATGTGTGTATGTATGTATGCATGTATGTATGTATGTATGTATGTATGTATGCATGTATACGGTCTTCGATTTGTAATGTCAAGGGCGTGTGCGTGGGTTCAAGACTCGGGTTACAATATCAAGGAGTTAGCTAATTAGTCCCTTGCGACAAATGTATGTACATATGCCCCAAGTGTCGTGTTTGATGGAGGATTTGTGTGAATAATCAAGGCTATTAATTGTAGTCATTTACTTTGCCAGAGTGGAAAGCCTGAAGTAGGTGGTTCGAATCCAAGTCGTCGCGAGCTCGAGCCTCTACACATGTAGAACACTGGAATGGACGTCGTAGCGTTATTGTATTCACCGGCTATGTACATGTCTGTATATCGTATCCCGTAGTTACCTGGCTTGGTGTGCCCATATGTACCTACATATGTACATACATAGATATGTATGCAGCCCAAATCGCTTTATCAATATCCCCCTGCAGCCTCGCGTGATTACCCAAACCCCATAATACATATAATAAACATGCAGCAATGCAGAAAAAGGTCGTCCGAAATCTCACCAAAACCGAATAAACTCCACCAAGGTACTACTATTAGCCCACGTTGCAGATCCACCAGTAAGAAGCACAAGAAGACGTGAATGCGCGACCAAAGTACACGAATATTAGAAGATTGGCGAAAAGGTAAAAGAGAATATAATAAGCGAACGAAAAGAGACGAATCTATCTATCCGCATTGTTCACTCGCTCGCTCGCTCTCCCTTGTCGTGTGGCGTCGCATAAAAGAGGAAGTAACCCCGCGCGCTAATTACAACATCTTTCGTCTGGCGAAGAAAGAAAAAGAAAGAAAAAACATGACAAGAAACGGTAAAGGGCGATAATTAGCGCACACACGCTCGCTATCTCTATTTGCTAGTTAGCTGAGGTTCGATTCGCTTTCTGAAACGAGGCAAATTCTGACATGAGACGCATACGTGGTGCCTATGATGAGAGACAGTCTCGCCCTGTGTTTGCTGTTTTCGTTCCAACTCGGCCTTCCGCTTTACGGACGTATCTATGGGGTTGCTCTACATTGCCGCGAGGCCGTTGAGTGCCATGTTCAATGAGCGACGCGCTTGGTCTTCGTCCACCCCAAGATGAGGGCGGAAGTGGTGTGCAACTATTTGCACTGTTGCTCTATATATGGCGTACCTAAGGCAGCTATTAGCCTCTTGACCATGAACAGGGAGAGGCGAACAAGATGACTTACATCAACTGTCTAGCCTGTGGCCCTGCCGTTTGCGCTGGGCGCTGTCCATAGCCCTCAAAAAATGCGTCGCTTCCATCTGCAATACCTCCACTCATGAGTACATCTCCGTAAATGACATTTGAGAATCCCACGAGACCCGTTACTCGCTTTGTGTGTTCGTCAACGAGTACGTTCTGTGGGTCGCAAACGTGGAGAGCAACAAGTCGAGGTTCTGTGACTTCATCCAAGGATTGGCTATGTCGTGCCACATAGTACCGCACAAGATCGTACGGGACGTTGACCAACATGTCTTCGGCATCCCGCAGAGCCGACTCCAAGAGCGCGAGGAACGCTTCTCTCCAGGACGAGCTTCCCCTTTTGGCAAAGACTCGATGCGTCATCCCAAATTGAGTTGCAGAGAGGGCAGTGAGGTTGCGGACACAGGAGCCTAGTGTGCGGTCGACAACATTCCGTTCCTCTGCGGAGAGATAGGAGGCCAGGTCTGAAAGTGGTCGTCCAGGAACGTAGCTTGTCAACAGGAAAGGGTGACCCAGAGCTGCTCGAGCTGTTCGACCTGTTGCTCCCTGGCTGTCGTGACTGAGGAGATGTGGAACTGGTAGCTGTGTGTACTCGTGGAGCGTCTCTAGCGTTATCCGCTCGGTTTCTAGACCATATTTTTCATGTCGGAGCATTCGCGTGCTGCTTGTGGGCGGACATTTCAATACCAGAGCATCTCCATCGACAAGTTTTACGAGATAGACTCGATGGAGCCGTGCTTTCAGGCGTCCTGCTTGCTGGACAGTGACCTTGGAGGAGCGAAAAGCGGCCTGGATACCTTTTTGGATGTTGGAGATATCGGGGGTGACGGCGCCAGACTTGGACGAGACAGATGATGCCGAGGAGGATAAGGAGACTGCTGAAGACGCACGACTTGACCTGCCACCATGTCTACCACGGCTCATGGTGATGACTGGATAGACAGCAACATCTAGCGGGGGAAGGTGCATTATGAAGGATATCGGGACCGAAAGGTATATGAAAGAATTAAGCATATGTCGTCAAATAGGCGAGACCCTGCTAGTGAAGTCTCGGAGTATGTTGGCTGCATGCTGGAGTCGGACCGTCCAATATGTATGAATTCGGATTTGAGCTGCTTTTGCCTGTGTGGAATTTGATATTGATCATAAAAGCCGACTCGGAACAAACTGTGTTCACCACTGCGTATAGAAAAGCCGCGTTTGGCCAAGTGAGTTCGTCTGATAAAAAAAAGCATTACAATCACGCATCCACGGGGCTTGAGAGAAATATAACAAATCCTCTGTTAAGGCGACTGTGGGCACGGATAGAATCGCAAGAGGCGTCAGCGCTCGTCTAAGGTAGCCGTTAGAGGTCAAGTGCATTGTGTGTAGGGTCGGTTACAACACGCGTTGATTCGCTGCTCTCTCTTTGGAACCGCGAGTCGAAAGAGCGGCCGATATGCCCTTCGCTATGGAGTTCGCTGATGCCACTTCGCGATGAAACCTGAGCGACTGGGGTATTGTATGTACGGAGTACATAGGCGGGGCCTGACTAGATTTGAAGGGTGAAAGTGCCATGATCTGCGCAGGGGATCGGGAGCCAGGCTAAGCGGACTTGCTCCGGGCAACCTCTCGACTTTACATATGGGCAAAACCACCATACTCCGGCCAACGCCCCTCGTCACGCACTCTCCAGCTTTCTGCAGATGAATGAATGCCCATCAATGCCATTTGGAACTGCTAGTGTTCCGTACGTCTGGAGACGAGAATCGTGGCGAGCGCGCTACAACCTGTCAGGCCATCTCTCTGGTATTTGTTGCGTCGACGGTCGTACAATCCAAACTTTTCTCCCTTGTGCTACCACACCTGCACGCCACAAATTCCCGCTCGGAGGTTTTTCGGTTTCAGGAAGACTTTACGGAGGATGGCTTCGCACTCCCCTTGGCTCCGACCAACCGCCAGCTGTTCAAACAGTGCAGCCACTCAGCCATCATTGTCCTTTATCTCGGCAGGGTCTCTGTCTGCATCCTCGTCTGCGACAATCAGCTCCGCAAGATTGTAGCGCTTGAGTTGCTCGAAATCCGAGCCCACTACACTCATTCCCAAGACGTTCTGTTGTTCATCAGTACCTGTCGGGATCGAACCACGCGCGGATGCAAGCAAATCGTGTGTAAAGCGGATGCGAGTTTCGTACCTTGTAGATCTCCACGAGTATGAGTAGATCGTAGCCGGAAAGGTCGACTTTATGACCAGGCCCTACGGCAGCCGCGACAGTTTTGATAATTTGGTCTCTGGTGAACTCCTTGTTATTCCGAATTGACACGCGTATAGCAAACTGCCCACGTCAGAACCTGCCAGCAAGGAGACTATGTCCCAGCCAAGTCGAAGTGTATCATCTGAACACGACTTGACACGAAGAAGGAAAGAAACCTACCTTTTTGCCCACGTGATCTGGCCCGTGGAAATGGGGCGCAAGAACTTGCTTCGCTACCTCGTCAAGGCCTCTATCTGTCGCTTTGTCGACCGCCGTGATTGGTGTCAGCCTCTTGACGAACCGACAGTGCGTCTGCTTCACGCCATTTGCGGCGTCCTGGCATATCCTCTGCACAAAAGCTACCGGCTCCACAGGTAGGCGTGTTTTAAAGAAGATCACTGCATGGTCAGTACGATTTCAGCTAATCTCGACATCTTCTGCGTGTTTGCGCTTACAGCATTGCGTGTCCAATTTGACCGATGTGAACAAAGGCTTTACCGTAGGCTTACGAATGCCGTCGAGTTCTTTTTTGATTTCGGCCTCAATATCACCTTGGTCGTCGTCGGAATCCCCCGTCTCAGCTGTACCGGCTGCTTGGTCCACTTGGTACATTTTGGTGGCATACTGCTATTGTGTCAACAACAGATGAAGAGAATTGACGGGTTTGGTTATGGTACCCACCTCTTGGAACAGATCCCGCAGGTCAGCCACGGATTTAGCTTCCTTCTTCATGGCGCACGTCACCCAGATGCCTACGTCTCCCGGCTGAATTGCCCGAGCCTCTGCCGAGTCTCTTCGTGGCATACTCCATTGCCTTTTGCCCTGCAGAGTATTTACTTAGTGCTTAGATTCAGTTTGCAAGGCGAGAAAGAGATATTGGATATTGGGGTCAAGGCGAAGCTCTCCGATGCACTTGGACTGCAGCGCGAGAAAAAGAGACTCACCTTTGCCCTCTTGTTTCCGCCGTCGGACCGGTCTGCTGGGATAGCTTTTCGTTTCTTAGAGGCCGAATCCATGTTGGAAATGCTGCAGTCGAGAGTATTGGTGAGGTTTCGGGATGTGAAGAGGTGGGATTTTTACGCCAACGCTAGTCTTCTTGCAGGGGGTTAGCGCGATATCCCTGATATGCCCAAAGACACCCAAAGACATTGTCTTGATTTCACCAACACCTTTGCTCAATCTGTGAAACATGTCATTGCATATGATGTGCGTGCGAAGCGTGCCCAGACTTGATCAACTCCCCAGCAGATTGCTTCTATGCAACTGCATCGCTGACATGGACGACTTTTCCTGTTTCGAACAGGTCCGTCCGAGACCATTTTTCCTAGCAGACGATGGTTCGCACGTTCGCAGCACGTACAAGACCCTGGATCGGTCTTTTGTCTTGGGGGCCGATCTCTACCACGATTCCACGATTCTTCAGCTAGGTTTCCTTGTATGATTCTGGAGCTCGAGCAGGCAAGGCTGCTCAGGGGTGGGGAAGTGTCGAACAGCGTTCCCATGATGGAGGAGATTATTACTGGTTTGAAAAGCAATGGTTGAAGGGCACAGGATGGAAGTCAAAATGTATGTATGTACTATCGTGTTTCGCCGGAGCTGTGTCTTTTTTCTTTCTTTCTTTCTTCAGACGAAATACAACAGGTTCTACACTGTACAGGGACGAGAAGAACGTTTGTATAACATGTTTTACATGTCTTACACCGTACAGGGACGAAAATAACATTTGCAGATTACGGTTCAATTGTTGATTGAGAACGGATTGGATTGAGCTCTATTTTGCGCTGCAACATGATTACATACTTTCATACTCCCTGTGGACAAACGTACTTCAAAAATGTACCTTGAAAATTGAAAATGTCCCTTGAAGTTGATGGCTTGCGATGCACTTGATGGGGGTCTGAGCACCCACTAGTTGATCATTCGGAGAATAGAGTTCGGTAGTGTTTCACCTGGACAAACCTTAACGTGGGTCTGAGTACTCTGTATGTACATTAGTACATGTAGGTACTGTACATAGCCGTTGTGTGGTTTGTGGGAGTGAAGTTTATTCCCAATATCATGTATGTCATCTCGTGTGATGCCGGCGGTTACGCGCATTCTGAAGTGGATTGGATGGACAACGGTTTCGCGTAGATGGATAGTCTTAGACGTCCAGATATGTGATTGAGTGAAAGGAGCGTCAGACGACGGAAGCGAAGACGACTTTTGGTTCTTCGGAAAGCTTGTTTGCCAACCCCAACACACGCAGCCCCTGTCAACGGCTTTGTTAGCGCGCGTTTGGAACTGCCAGCGCGACCACACTCGCAGCTAAGGTGCCAATACTGCTCGTCGCTTGTTTGTTCTGAGAGCATCCTTTTCACTCGCCCTCCCCTTTTGTCCCCTCAACCCCCCCCCCCCCCCCCCCCCCCCCCCCCCCCCCCCCCCCCCTCTCTCCCCCCCCCGAGGGTCTCGTTATACTAATGAACTCGTCGCGCCAGCATATACCCACCCCACGCGCCTTTCCAATACCCCCGCGTGTTTGCATCCATGGCGACGGCGAACGATTCTCCACACTCGGCTGATGAGCCTGCGCAAACCTCCACCAAACCCATGGCCTTCTCTGCCTCAACCGCATCCACCCGCGAGGCAAAAAAGCCACGCGAGTCTCTTGATTCTGAAGATATATTCCTATTTGACGTGCCGGACTCGGACCTCCCGCCCCTCCCAAACGCAGACGATGATGACAGCTTTCTCAACTTCGGCGACAGCCAGGTCCATAGCGACGGCAGTCTTCTCATGGATCGTGAGATGAAGCGCCAATTGATGGACGTCGAGTCCAGCTTCATACCCGAAGGTTCCGTACACGAGAATGTCGCACAAGGCCCGCCCGGTGCCGACGATACCTATCTGTTTGGGGGCTCTCCAGGGCATTCGCGATCACGCTCGCCTGCCCCACAGACGGCAAAGCCCTCGACTGTGGAGGAAGAACCTCAAACTGAAGACTCGTCAATAATATCCAACGAACCCCCGACCCCTGCGGGTGCCTACAAGACACCAGCAACTCGACGACAAGACCTGGCCCCCAACCTACATGAGGATTCTTTGGACGACTCAACATCAGCATCGGAACCCATGCCATCATCTCCTTCAGCCCAAGCGGCACAGCGGAATCTATCGCGCATGGCAGAAAAACACAATGGAGAAGACGAGACACAGCCAAGGGCAAGCGCAGAACACAAAGACGTGGACGATTTACAGCGGCCTACCTCGAGTGCTTCGACTGTGAAAGCACCCGATTTTTCCCAATTGGAAGGGGATTCGTCGTTTACTGCCGATCATGACCTCAGCATGGAGAGCATTCCCAAGCCCACAAAGTCTCTCCCCGCTACGACAATACGGGTTAGCAAACGACCGAGCTTCCTACAGGACCGGAATTCCAGCCAGAGGTCCTCCCTCTCGTCTCTCACCAATCACTCTGACGTTTCTGGAGACGGCGGCAGTACCGCCAGCACGGGCGCAGATTACGCCTCGCAAAGCGGCGGTGCCGCATCTCGCTCAAGTGTCCAACATAGAAGCAGCATGGGTTTGTCCAGGTTACCGAGTCTTGGGAGCATTACATCATCCGTGTCTGGGTACAGTGAATCCAACCCTTCGTTCGACAAGAATCGAAGCATTAGCGCGACTTCCCTTTCTGGACATCTTCTACCCAAGAACAGCCTGGAGCGACTAGATGAAGAAGCCCCAAGCTCCACCACTCCACCCGCCACTCCTCATGCTTCTAGTGCCAGAACGTTCGCCCCTACTGACACGGTCATTACCAGGCACGTTCAAGACATTCATGTGCCAGATACCGTTGCACGAGAATTCCGCGAGAAGCACCAGCCATCTCCTGAAAAAGGGCGACACATGGCGACCCCATTCGTCCGCGGGAAGCACAACCTCACGTTGAAAGAGCAGAATAGCAAGATCGATAAGCTCAGCAAGGAAAATTTCGATCTCAAGCTGAAGATTCACTTTCTTGACCAGGCGCTACAGAATCGCTCTGACGAAGGCGTCAAGGACATGATATCGAAAAATGTCCAACTACAAACCGACCTGGCGAATGAGAAGAAAGAGAACCAATCCTTGCGCAAAAAGGTCCGAGATTTGGAGAGGAGGATGAAGGCTCAGGAGGACGGCTTGGCTGCGGCCAAAGACACGACGAGTAACTCCGACGACGAGAAAAGTGACCAATCATCACGACAAGCTGACATGGAAGAAGAGATCCAATACCTCCGAGATCGATTAGAAACGACAGAGACCGTCGTCGAGCAGTGGAAACAAGAAGCCATGAACAAGGAAGCCGACAATCGGCGGATGAAAGACTACATCAAGACTATGCGCGAGAGAAGCTCTTCGGACGACACCACTGGCGTCAACGAAGCGATTGGCATCTGGAAGGATAATTTCGATGACGAGCGGACTCGACGCGAACAAGCAGAGGCTCGTTGTGGGCAAGCAGAAGCCGACGCTGAAAAGTTACGGGAAGAGGTGCAGCGTCTTCAGGGTTCTAACCAACATTCCACCACGAACCACAACGTCAAGAACTTTTACAACAACACTCGACGGTTCCATACCTCTTATATGACTCGCTCGAATTCCGAGTCAGATGGCAACGACAACGCTGCATCGCCGTCCATAGGAGGCACCAGCGGGACCTTGGTCGACCAGCTCCACACAGAAAACGAGAAACTGCAACGCGATCTTCATGCCCAAGCTTCCATGCTCACCTCACGTAATCGCGAGAATTTGCGCCTGCGAGAGGAAAACGATGGGCTGAAGCTAACGATCCGAAGAGGTGATGTTGGTTCGGTGACAGGAGACAGCATTCTGGAACGGTCCATTTCTCGCAACCATCAACGCTCTGTATCGAGAGCTAGCGGCGGAACCCGAGTGACGCAAATGAGTGAGCCAGAAAGAGAAGACTACGAAGGAAAATATGCAACGCTAAGGGACGAGCTTTCATTGACAAAACTTCAAAACAAAGAACTGGATGACCAGTTGAATGGTCACTTGGACCTTCTCGAGCAGACGGAAGTTAAGCTCCAAGAGCTTGAGCGCGAATTTGAACTCCAGAATCAAGACCTCCAAGGCCTACAAAATGAACGTGACGAGGCCTTGCAAGAATGTGAAGAGCTCAAGCAGCATGCGATGGAGACCATTGAGAGACTAGAGAACGATAATGAACAGAAGGATCAAGAATATAATCGATTAGTCATGGATCGCGAAAACATGAACGAGGACTTCAACGCCCTGCAAAATGAGATGAAGAATGTAAGCGAGCGTCTGGTCCAGCTTGAGGACGATCAGGATGCCAGCGTGCGCAAGATCAGCAACCTGGAAGCCGAGCTCGCAGATGCGAACCAAGAGCTAGGGAGACAGGACAAATCACTCTTGGACGAGAAGTCCAAGAACGAGAGACTGGAGATCCAGCTCGAATCCTGCCAAGGGGAGATCGACTTTTTGCGAGAAGAGCAAGAGGGCGACAAGATCAAGATTGGCGAGCTGGAGTCGGCGTACAATGTCGCCCAAAATACGATCCAGGACCACAAGGAACAATATCAAGATCTCCAAGATCGTTTGAGCGAGGAGAGGCGGCAGCGCGAGATCTTGGACAGTCAAGAGAAACAAGAGGTGGAAAAGGTCATCACGGATCTCAATATGCAGTTGACAAAACTCAAGGAGGACAACAGGAAGCTCCGCACAAATCTGTCAGGCAAGGAAGTTGAAGCTACCACTTGGAAGCAACGGCTTGACGAGCTTGAAAGTAATCTTCGCGAGGCCCTTGGCAACCTCAACGGCACGAGGTCCAGTCTCCTCAAGGTACCCGTCATCCATCCCGCCACATCACAACAGATACTCACCAATTTCGTTCAGGACATTACCAAGATGCAACGCGATCTTGATACGACCATACAAGAGCTTGATAATACGAAGAACGATCTCGCCGAGAAGGATAGACTCCTCCGAAATCGGGATGCGTTACTGGAAAGTACTGGCATGGAAACTCGTCGTCTTGGCGATTTGCTCGAGCGCGAGCGCCAGGCTCGTCGTCAAGATCAAACCACGTTTGAGAATGCCAAACGTGGCCACCAATCTGTTTCCAGAACTGTCCAACAACACGAGACCAGAGTCCTGGAGCTGGAGACGCTTAGGAGTCAGGACCGCCAGAAGCTACACTCCCTCGAGAAGCAGTATAAGGACCAGTTGTTGGAGCGCAACAATCTCCTATATGCTCTCTGGAACCGACTCTCCACTCTCTGTGGAGCAGAGTGGTCTCGCAGCCATGCACTCGTCAACGGCGAGCTCCCGTCTATGGAGCTCATTCAGAAAAACCTCATTGGTTTCAACAAAAACATCATCCTTGCTGTCAAGACTGTGGAAGGTATCATTGGCGGATTCCGGCAGCGGATCCGAAGCATAGAGAAAGATCTTCTTCGCGACTATCAAACACTCGAGCACACCCTTGATATACGGATTAAGCGCGTAGACCAGCTGGAGAAGATGGCGATCGCCCAAAGACAATCAATTGGCCGCCCTAGTACGATCCGTGGAGGCATGGTAGAACTCAACACAGCAGAGTTAAACAAACTCCGCAATGAGAACAAGACGCTGCGAATCGAAGTCTCAACCCTGCGCGCAATCACTACCACTACGCAGACTCATACGGAAACCACCAGTCGTTCTGGCTCTCGCGCCGGGTCTCCGAGCTCGTCTAAGCGTGCCAGCATGGCACAGACTCTCCTTCGTCACCACACAAGTTCTACAGGGGATTCATCGCAAGGCCAACCTGACCACCCCTACCCACAGTCTGCGCCTGTGACGCACAGCGAGCAGAAATGGATACATCGGCTCAAGGAGTTGGAGCGTCGGCTCAAGGCGGAACGAGAAGCTCGACTGCTTGACCGCAGTGGCGCACGAAAGAGACTCGAGCAGAAAGGAGAGGAGAATGCGGATCTGCGAGCCGCACTCGAGCGAGAAAGAGAGCGAAATGCCGGGAGTGTGAGTGGGAGCATTAGCAGAGTTGGAAGCGAAGTGAATGGTGAAGGAGACATGTATTAATGCAACCTTGTATTGTTGTCGCTTCTTCCGAGGCGTATTTTCGTCCACGGACTCGTCGGCGGCGTTTGTTGTCCTTCTCTTGGCTGCAGTCTTTTTTTTTTATTTTTTTTATTCATTTCTGCCTCGGATCTTTTTGGGCGGATCACCTTGATCACAGCGTTGGCATGGTGGCCCTTTTCTTTGCGTCAAGTTCTTCCCATTCATGTAACTATTAGCGACCTTGAGGAGGGCTTGTGGTGTTCCTTGGTTGAGTGCAGGGGCGCTTAAACGGTGGGAAAGATATACAGTTACAGATACCTACAGATTCAGTAACGTGCGTACTTTTTGTGGGACAATGGAGACATTTTGTATTCAGTTGGAGTGCACGTTAGTTATTGTGGCCGTGGTGAGTTGAATGTTGGCGACGTGCATGGTGACGATCTTGCTCTTTGTTTTATTTTATTACTGCTAACGATGACACGTAAACGGCAGCTCTCGAATTACAAGAAGCGCGACTTCGCTCCACGACATATCATGCAAACGTCTCTCCCACGGTATAAGCAGTTTAGACATTCATCTTCTCCCGCTTATCAGAGTTCTGTCTTTATGTGGCTACTCCTTCCCCAAGTTCAAGTCCTCCCTCGTCGCGGAACCTTGGAAATTCGTTTCCTGGACTCTGGAGCACATACACACACACACACACTCTCTCTCTCTCCCTATTGTTGAGCCATCTCGCAAGACTACTGTAAATCAATCATAGTTCTCTCACCACTCGACCATCACCCTCATACGACGAGGATTTCTTCCAGTCAGTCTATCCTCCCGACCCGCTTGATCGCACTGTTGTCGAAGTGCCTTCTCTCTTACTTACTTCCTTTCTTCGTAAGCGACATACCATATACTCGTACGTGTTTGTCTTCGCGCAATCAGCTCATGTTTCTCTCCATTCTTCGACCAGTTTCCTTTCTTTCTGCTTCTCTCATTATTTACATGTTCTTCAGCTTAATGGTTCGCTCACAGAAACCCGAGCCGTTAGCTGCATTGCCAGAACAACAAACCTCTACACCGCAACGCCTCGCTAGAGAGTCCGTCCGTCCTGAATTCTACCAGAATCACTCCTCAATAGTCACATGGGCCAAGCTTCAGCGTACAGTACACCTTCAATGGATTCGACTACATCCAAGGTCATACTCACGCATCTCGAGGCTGAAACGAAGGCTAAGAACAAAACAGGTGGTCAAGAAGACCGACGGAGACAAGAAGTCCAAGAAACGGCCAAGACCTCAAAGTAACGCAAACAAAGGCAGGGGGGAATCAAAGGTCCAAAAGAGCGATGATGTAATAGATGTCACGGGAAGCATGAGAAAGATCAAGGTCAAAAAGGAAGATGGCTGTCTCGGAGACAGAAATACCCCGATCGATGTCGAGTCGGCGAGTCCAGTAGGTAACCACGTTGATCTGACCGGCTCCGACTCCGACTCCGACTCCGACTCCGACTCTGACGACGATTCAATACTACTCCTTCGACGCCAATCGCTCAAGAGCGACATAATTATTCTCGACGCCGGATTGGGAAGTTCTCAAAACGCATCGCCAAGGCCATCGCCTTCTCGAAACGAGACTTTGGAAAATGATGACAAGAAAGCCCAAGAGCAGTTGAAGGCTCAGACTGATCGGGCCAACAGGCTGCACGAAGAGCTGAAGACGCAAAATGACCGCGCCATGAGCCTCCAGAGCGAACTCGACTCGCGCACCACCCACACTACGCGGCTTGAGGCCGAACTCGAACGAATAAAAGGAGATCATATCAGTGAACTGAGAAGGATTCGTGGCGAGAAGGAGGCAGAGGTCTACCAGGGGATCTTACAAATCAAAGTAGACCATCAGGCAAAAGAAGTCGTCAACGAGAAGGAAAAAACACGTCTCTGCACAGAACTAACCCAGATGCGAAAAGAACGCGACTCGGCAAGACAAAAGCTCGAAGCCGAACAGACTCGATGCACAACCTTAGACCAAGCACGAGGCATCCTTGCAGAAGAGCTCGCCTGTTTGAAAACCACAAACGCCCTGCTAAACGCAGACATGCAGTCCCTGCGAAGGAAATCATCCTTGGAGGAACAAGCCCCGCCGCCTCCGCCTCCGCCTCCGCCGCTGCCGCCCTCACCGACGTCAACATCATCATCATCATCATCCTCCTCCTTTTCCTCCTCCTCCTCCTCCTCCTCTTCTTCTTCCTGCTCGACAGAAAGTATAAAAGAGGAAAATGTACGCAAAACCTATATCCGCATCAGAATGAAATACGACAATCTCTTCACCGTGGCCAAGCACCTTTGCACCAGCACGAGGGGCATGAATCTGGGCAACTTTGGCGAATTCGGGGGTTATTTGAGACAAGTGAGGACTGCTGTTGAAGAAGAAGAACAGGATCATCATGTACAACAAGATGGGGAGAGGAGTGGTAGTGGTAGTGGTGGTAGTGGTGGTGGTGATGGACAGGCGAGTATGAAAAAAAAGAGAGAGAGTAATAAATAAATAAATAAATAAATAAATAGATGATGATGAATTGTACAAAACTATGTTCAAGTCAATGGAATGACCCCGAGTCTGAGTCTGAGTCTGAGTCCGAGCCTAACTTGTGGGTATTATACTATACTATACTATACTATACTATACTATACTATACTATACTATACTATACTATACTATACTATACTATACTATACTATACTATACTATACTATACTATACATTTAGATATAAAAGAAAGAAAAAAAACCATCTCTCTCTTTCTCTCTCTCTCTCTCTCTCTCTCGATATTCCCACCAGCTTTAGCAAATTCTCAAATTGTCTTTTTGTGTGTCAAATGTGACGAGGGGGAGGGATGAAGAAAGTAATAAGATAGAACTTGCCCCCTTGCCCCCCTTGTCTATTTATTATATATACTCATCAAGACACAAACTACTATTGATAATTACCAGAGGGAATGAATATATGTATATATTGTATGTATGTATGTATGTACATATGGTATATGGATGGTAGTCAGTCAGATAGCATGGTCTATCGTATCTTATCTTATCTTATCTTATCTTATCTACGTACGTACCCCTTTTGTATGCTTGATTGTATGTAGTGTTTTTCTTTCCTTTCTTTTCTTCTTCCCTCCCATCATAGATAGATAGTGACTGACACACACACACACATATATATATATATGTGCACGTCGTCGTCGTCGTCGATGATGATGCATGCATGGAGACTTTGTTGTGATTTATTGATGATACAATGAGGAGAAATTGCCAATTTTACATTTTGCATTTCGAATTATGCCCGTTGTATTCGGGTATCATTGGATTTATTCCCCCCCCCCACCCCGGCTTCTCATCCATCCATCTAAACGCGCTCACTATTTAAAACCTCTCGTGCACTCTCGCCCTCAGCTCCTCGTCCAAGGTCGCCTGGCTTTTACCGCTCAAACTCCCAGACCCGCTCCTCACGCTCATCTTTCTACTCGGCCCGTCCATCTTGTCCTTGGCCATGCCCATGGCTCCTTTCGCGCTCTGTGACCGATTCATCGTGGTTCGCTCTTCCGTGGTGATGGTAGTCGTGACCTCGCGAGTGATGATGACCTTCTTCTTCTTCTTGGACCCCCCTCGTTGGCCCGTACCCAAGAATGTTTCCTCGTCGCTCTCGCCGCTGAGCCTGCCCCCTGTAACCATGACCGTCGTGGACGCGCTCTTGCCCGTGTCGGTTCCTCGACTCAGATCGTCGAGTTGCTGGCCGTTCATGGCGACGCCGAGTTTGGAATTGGTGCCCCCGTGGGACGGCCACGGCATGCGGCTGGTGCGGGACTGCGCCGTCGGCGTGTTGGAGTAGCCCATTGACGAGGCCGTGGATGCCATGAGCGGTTTGAGCGTCGCTATGCAGCCGGCTGTTATGCCGACGCCGACTTCGACCGTCGTCCAGATGGCGAAGTCGGTCGTGCGGTAGAGGAATTCGCCTTTGTAGCCCTCGAGCGTGGAAGTGTAGGGGAGCCGGATGATTGTTGCTGTCGAGCCACTGGATTCTCGATTAGCATTTTTTTTGGTTGTTATTGGGGAGGGGGGATGCATGGTGGAGATGCTCACATGGCCGCCAGTGCAATGACACCCGCCACCACGACCTTTACTCTAGTCTTCATCTGCAGGTCCTTGACAATGAAGATGGGCAGGATCCCAAACGTCCAGTCGGCGAAGGAGTTCAGGGCCGAAACGACGTAGGTCATATTCGTGACCAGTGTCGGGTTCAGACATTTGCCCGTATGTGCTGGATTCAGATCCCACCAGAAACTGATGGGTCTACACTGGAAGATGACGAGCAACGAGTATGCGACTCCTAGAAAGGCGGCCACTATCATGATGGTCCGGATGATCCATATGTGGACCCGAACGACGGTGATTCGGAGCAGGAAGAAGCCCACGGCGATCTTGAGGATCGAGGTCCCAAGCGTGTAAAAGACTTCGCAGAACCACCAATACCGGAGGGCAGTTTGTGCGTCTTCATCCGAGATGTTGGCGCGTTTTTGGCCAGTTCCGTGGAGTGCACCGCCGAGTTGGGATGCGAGGTAGGCAGTGTAGAAGAAAAGGGTCACGACCATTAGCCGGTCATCCAGTCCGAAGCCTTTGACCATAAACTTCCTATAGAGATTTGTTAGGCGACTACACGTTAATATGGGCAAGGACAACGGGATCGTTCTGACCTCACATAACACCTCAGACCAACAGTAACCCATGACAGCACAAAGAAGAGGATGTTGACACCAATGATCTGACCACTTCTATTCTCCATGTCGAAGATGTGAAGAAGAAAAAAACGGACCGTTGTAAAATAAAACACTGCCACGATTCGACGCAAAACGATCGAGTAGCTAAACACGAA
The DNA here is from genome assembly GCA_010093715.1 of Pleomassaria siparia CBS 279.74. NCBI lineage: Eukaryota > Fungi > Ascomycota > Dothideomycetes > Pleosporales > Pleomassariaceae > Pleomassaria > Pleomassaria siparia. The sequence continues at coordinate 162,800 of MU005794.1, forward strand.
AAGCAACACGGGCTGACTCTGTAGCATGCATATGGAAGCAAGAGCCACGACCAACAGTGCCGTTAAAGAAGGATTGAATGAATGACGGAAAAAAAAAACAAATATGACTTGAGGAAGCAAAAAACAGCAACTACCGGTAAGAAAAGGCGAACCATTGTTTTTGGACGCGTTATGGTGATACAACATGGATACCCCCGGACAGCTTCCGTTTCCCCTTTTGTCCACGTTTCGTCACTACCTACTCCATGCCTATAAGTACGGGTAAGGTGTCTCAGGCCTTTTCTCTGGTCAGCTCGGGCCCCCTTCTGGAGCCTTGTTCCATGTGAGACCATTTCCACTCCCTTGTACATATGTACATACGATCCGCGACAGGACGAAGGGAGAAGAGAGAGGGGATAATGAGAAGAGAGAGGGGATAATGTTCGGGCGAAGTCCTGCACGGGTATGCCGGACCCGATGGGAGTAGTCATAGCCAGTAAGATTTGAGGAAATGCTGATCTTTGACTGAAGCCTTGCCTAATCCATCCAGGACGCCGATTCTGCGTTGAAAGTCTACGCTAGAGACTTGGGAAGGGTTCCTGAGCCACACTGGCGGCAACTTCGGAGATACTTTGTAGATGCACCAAGTCTCCTGGACTGGGGGAGAGAGTCAAGACAAGCATCGCCAGCCGAGTGCAGAGTTATCATTCCCCTCCTTGGTCAACAGGTTCGATCAATCATGATATTAATTTTTTTTTCAACCAGGCAAGGAAAGAATCGAACAAGAGGTCAACAAAAGGGTATATCTTTGCTCTTCCTCGGCTCGTACCTGGTAGCCTTTACATTAGCCTACAGTATGTACTTGTAAGCTCTTCCCACTTGGCACTACCGTCGCCGGCTCGCTGTCAGAAATGAGAAATATATGTATGTACGGTGCCGCTCATCATTTTGGAGTACATATAAATGTACCTTTGTATTAAGACGCTGCGATAAGGGAAGAAGCATGGAAACCAGAACTGCCGAAAAAACCAACAAGGTCGAGGCGTTGCCTGCCAAGGCGGGGGTTCGCTCCAGCTGCCTCTCTCACACTGTGTCACACACACACACACACACACATACCGCATAAACTGGCATGCACTGTGTAAATGAGTTATGCTAGGCTTAAATAGGAGGGACGAAGCTCGAATCTAATTCGATGAAAATTTAATGGGGTAATAGTGCCGTTTAACCGTTTATTAGTTAGTCATCATAGAGAATTAACGTCAGCTCATCGATTTATTACTACAAGGACAATGTAGGCAATCTTGCGGGTAAAAGAATAGCCCCTCCTATTTAGGCCTAGCACAACTCATTTATGCCAGTTTATGCGGTACACACACACACACACACACACACTCTCTCTCTCTCTCTCTCTCTCTGAAATTGCCTGACCCGCATCTTCCGTTTGGTCAAAGTACCATGTATACGGTATACAAAGGTAGATGTTACAGATACGTATGTACAAAGTATATATGTGCCGGTAGTATGTAAAAAAGCAACCGCTGCCTCGGTACAAAGTGTACCGAGATGCATTTATCGTCGGGTAACATACCTACATAACTACCTACATGCTACAAAGGTACCTCTGTACAATATGTATCGAGGGAGAGGAGCCGCGTCGCCTGCATTTATAATTAGCCGAGTTTCATTTCTTTATTCCATTTCGTCGTCCATTTCCCCACTCGTATCTATGTACACTTGTTAGATGTGCCGCTCGCTCATGCCGACTGTCCAACCAACCAACCGCGTCGTCGATCGAATTCTTGAGACAATGGTTGTGCGGCTTCTTTTTAGTGCTCCACGTCCATGTCTACTGATTGTGATATGATTGGTCGCTTATTGGTATACGCAACATGGAAGGCTCAATTGGTGAGACGGCCGACTCTCTTGAACAGACTAGACTATACTTACTACATACACTCGGCCTACCTGTGATAAAAGTCCCCTACTAAATGCAAACATATACAATGAAGTGAATGACGCGTGCTGGACAGCGCACGACCGAAACTCCAAGGCTTCCAGAAAGCCCCACAAAATATCCGCCCAGCATGGATTCATAAAACGTTCCAGTTCCTACCCCAGTTTGCGTTCAAACTCCCTTTTCTCGTCATTACCTACACCCCAGAGTACACAGCCGTCACTCCTCTCCCACATTCAACTCTCTGCTCCAAATCCACCCACCTCCCCTTGACTTTGACTTTTTGTTTTGGTGTTATCTGAAATCGATGCATTTCTTTCTCAATCTTCTGTCTTCCCCAGCCAAGAACACCACTTGCTCTTTCCGCCTCCGCTGCTTGGTCCAGTGGTTGCAAGTACGTCGGTGTTGAGACATTATTCCGCTTTCCAGACCCAATCTGATAGAATTCGTTGTTACCCCAAAACAGTATGTCGCGACCCCAGTTGGTGTCATTCTCAGTCAACTTCCTCGACTTGCCCAGCACGGATACGCTGGCTATGTTGTCCATGACAGCCGCCGCATGTGAAGCACCCACGGAAAGGTAGGCAAGGCGGATAGGCATCACGCTTGAAGTGTCCTCGTCATATTCAAATAGACTCGAGAAAGCAGGTACCCTGGTGGGAGTCGATTGGTTGTGTATCCAGCGGCCCGTTCCTAGCTGCCCCGTGAGCCCAAAGCCAAACGCCCAGGTATCGGCTGTAACGCGGTCGTTTTCGCGAGCTGCCGACGACGGTTTTGCCGCTTCAATGGTCAGAAAGCTGCTATTGCCACCGGCAAAGACGTTGGTTACAGAGGCTTGCCGCCCGGTTCCAGCATACAGTCTTTGGGTCGGGAGGAGGGAAGGAGCGTCGACGTGCACGGCTTCAGCATTGAACTCGAAGCCAAGCTGGCCGGCTGAATTATCTCCAAAGGCAAACGCACGACCTGCAGCATCGCTGACGAGGGAGTGGTAGTCCCCTGTAGCAATCTTGGTGATAGGGAAGCCATTCAATGTTGTGATCTCATGCGGGACGTCAAACGGCACACCATCAGGTCGAGTTCCCCATGTCAGACCAGGAACGCCTAGCTGGCCTCTGGTAGGGAAATCCTGAGTGCCCGAGGCGAACGAGTAGACGCGACCCGAGGATGTGAGCATCAGCGCATGTTCAAGACCACCGGATATCTCCGTAACTCTTTCGTTCCAGCCAAGATTTTGCGGCGTGCGGACACGATAGGAGATGTTGTTCGCCGATGATCCCCAGAAAGGAATCCACGACGTGTTTGTTGGTTTTGGGCCGGCCAGCTGCTCTGCCTGGGACACGGGGATAGAGTAGACATCTCCCTTGGCAGAGAGGGCCACAATACGATCGCGAGATAGGGCGAGCGAAATGAGATTCTTTCCCTTTAGCGTCCGAGTCGGCTGTGTAGTTTCCTTTGAGAAGTCTGATCCCCACTGTAGCAAGTCGCCCCTCTCATCAATGGCCGCGGCAAAGTTTCTGTCCATCTTGATATCCCGTAATAGCACTCCATCGAAGAATGGTATCCGTCTGGGAGTTTTCACAAATGTGTCTGTTGAATTAGGGGATACAACCCGCCCTGAATTTGAGCCCCATGCATACACGCCTGGATTTTCCCAACTCTTCTTCACTTGTAGATGTTGCGAGCTTATGATTGCCCTGTTATCCTCCTCATCAGTCGGCGGCCGTCTCGGCTTCTCGAATTCCAACTCGGGCTCGGGTATACTTGGTGGTTCTTCGGCGTGAACCTCTCGGAAGATGGGTTTGTCCTGGGTCCATTGCCAGACGGTGGCGGTTGCTGCGAGTACGGTGACGGTCATTACGGATCGAAAGAAATGCTGCTGCCGGCGCTGAGCATAGGGATGCGCCGCTGTCCAGGCCTGGCTGCGGGCCTTTCCTGCAATGTGCCTACATAGCCGCGGCGTAGGGGTAGACGCGACTCGTGTGGTGGCTCGTGAGAGGCATCTGGTGTTGAGCATTGTGGTGGCGGGGGATGCGCGTGGATGTTGAGAGAAACAGACAGACAGCATCAGAGAGGAGCCATCTGCAGTATTAGCAAAATGAAGGACTTTACCCTAGTAATTGGTAATGAAACCCTCAAAGCCTCAATTGGATGACGATTAGACTCGGTCCTCGACTGATGAGCAGCAGATGATGGTTGGTACTAGGTAGCTTTGAGTTATTCGGACCGGGCGCGGGATAAGCAATAAGTTGATACGGACCGGGCGACCCTGTTCCCCCACGTCGCCCAACCCAAGCGAGCATCGTCGTCGTCCATAGTGTCGTCCATAGTGTCGACGCCGTCCGCCACAAGGGACCCTCAAGCACTCTACATTCCTTTCAATTCACACACACCATGTACGAGGACTCGTGGTACACTGCCTTTGTGCCCCGGGCTTCAAAGCCCGCAGACAAGCCCAAACAACACCGCCGCCGCGAGTCGCTGCTCAAGCAGTCAAACGTAAGCCCGCCTGCCCTCTCACGTCCGCCGGTACGTTCCAGCAATATTGATCATTGTTTGTGCAGGACGGCCAGGCTGACGTCGAACGCGTAGGAGCCATTCCAGAGATCGCAGAGGACGCCCCCGAAAAGGCCAATGGACCGCCCATGGCCACCGTGGCCCGCCGCGCCAAGTCGTACAGCGACTTCTACAATGTCGTGCGCGCCCACTTGAAGAAAGAGAAGGATGAGAAGCAGGACAAGGATCAGAAGAGTCTGGGGCGTAAGAGGTCACAGGACAATATTACCAGCGAGCTTGATTTCGCGGAATGGTATGGTGGTATGAGTGATGAGCTGCTTGAGGCTAGCCACGACGAGTACAGGCTCTACCAGGACCAGCTACATTTGACGCGCAGCCATCTCGACAGCATTGTCACTGACACATCGGATACCCTCCATGTCCTCTCCTCCCTATCAGAGTCATTCAAGGCGGTGGAGACACAGACTACCGCCTTCAGGACACAGTGTGAAGGCCTCATCGATGACCAGAAGCGCATCACCAAACTCGCCGACGACATGGAACAGAACCTGCGATACTATCTCTACCTCGAACCCATCACGAAGCGACTGAATGCACCCGGTGCAGGCAATTTTGTGCGGGGAAAGGAGTTCACCGAGATGCTGGCCAATTTGGACAACTGCTTGGAGTACATGCAGGCACACCCGACCCACCGCGAATCGGCCACATACCGTTCACGATACCGACTACTCCTCACTCGTGCCCTCACGCTTATCCGTGTCCACTTTACGAATGCCCTCCGCGAGATCGCCGCAGATGTCTCCAAGCGAATCGCGGATCGGCAACTAAACGACACCACCATGTCCGCACTACTGTATGCCAAGTTCCGCGTGGGTGCTCCAGAGCTCAAAAAGATTGGTCTGGAAATTCATAAACGGGCTGTATTGCCAGCAGGCGCAGAGGCGGGAGCAGAAGCCGAATACCAGAGCTTAATGAACGAGCTCTACCAGAGCTACTCAGCTACCCGCGGACGTCTTATCCTCCCTATCGTGACGAGGAAGATTGGAGAAATTGCACAAGCTCCAAGCTCGGCCAAGGACCTGGTATCGTTTGCTCGTAGTAGCATCAGCTACATCCGCGGCATATGCTTTGACGAGTACGATCTCTGGGGCGAATGGTTTGATGGCGACGGTGGCCTCTACGACTTTTTGGAATCCATGTGCGAGCCCTTGTACGATCACCTCCGACCTAGAACTATCCATGAGACTCAGATTCTGAAACTCTGCGAGCTATGTACTTTGATCCAAATGCGTTACATGGAAGAAGATGAAGACGAGGTCTCGCCCATTGAAGCAAACAAACTTGATTTTCCTGTCCTAGTCCATCCCGCCCTCCAAGATGCCCAAACACGTCTCGTGTTTCTTTCTCTCGCCGTGCTGCGAGACGACATTGAACGATATAAGCCGAAACCCGAAGACTTGGACTACCCATCAAAGACGAAGAAACAAGCCACATCTGGCGCAAGGTCCACTCAAGTAGCGCTATCTGGAAAGAAAGGACCGAAAGCAGATGCTACTCCAGCATCTCAGATGCCGAAGACACCCATGGTGGTGGAAGAAGACAATGCAGATTCTGGCTGGAACTTCAATACGGAGGCTGCATTCAAGGACTGGTATCCAACATTGCGCAAAGCGATTTGGCTCCTGAGCAAGATATACCGGCTTGTGCACGTTAGTCTTCTCTATATCCCCATCTCTCCGCGATAATGCCTAACAATCTTCTAGTCCTCCGTCTTCGACGATCTTGCCCACCGCATCGTCCACAGCACCACCATCAGCCTAACTCAAGCCACATCTTTGATCGCAAAATCCGCATCACCAACCGACGCCGCCCTCTTCCTGATTTCGCATCTGCTCCTTCTCAAACAACAAATCGTCGCCTTCGACATCGAATTCGTGACCCCGGAAACAGACTTGCACTACGACTTCTCCAGCATAACAAACACGTTCTGGGAACTGCGAAGTCGAGGCGGATTCTTCAACCCTCGAGCCCTGGCCAGTCTGCTCATTCCCAAAGTCGTCGAAAACATGCTCGATGCCAAAGCGGAAGTGGACGCCAGACTCCGCGGCGCGATTAATGATTTCACGGGACAATTTGTAGGCCGCATGACAGCGCCCGTCGAGAAAGGGAAAGGCCCTACGAGACTCACACCCACTGAAGCCGCAGCCCGCACCACCAAAGTGCGCCAAACCATCGAACGCGAAACCCCCTTCCTCCGCGGCAAACTAGAAGAGTACATCACCGATTCTCGCACCCGCGAAATGCTCGTCGCGGCCGTCATGGAAAGCGTGACGCAGACATACGAGGATTGGTTCGACAATTCGTACACGCCTTCTCTGACATCATCGACACCTTCGTCGAATGGGACGCGCAGTGGCAAGGGGAAAGGCAGAGAGGATGGGGTCTGGGATCCGGATGTATTTACCGAGTGGTGCAATGGCGTGTTTAAAGTAGGCAGTATGGGGATGACACTCGAGCAGGATGAGGATACTAGGGAGAGGGATAGAGATATGGGAATGGGATTGGGGATTGGAATGGATGATGATGATAGCGGGAGTGACGAGGATAGCAGCATGGCAGGCGCCAGGAGGGGGAGTACGAGGAGTGGGGCGGGAAACACGGGGATTAGGATCAGGATGTAGTGGTTGGACCATGTACGAAATCAAAAGGGGTGTGATGGAAAGAACGGAGAACGGAGACTTGCATGAACGCGCAGGTGCAAAGTGATGAGTAGTATTTATTGATTGAGAGATTGCTGGTTAAGCAGCAATCGTTTTTGGGTGCGTTTTGCGGGCTCCTGACTTCAGAGTTGAAAGCTTACAAGGCCTCCAACGCCCTGATCTGTGTAGATGATCGTCTTCAAGATGGACACCAGCCCCCTAGAGTGCGTGTTGAATATACCAGACTTTTTGTTGAAATGTCCCATAGAACGCCGGCCATCCTTCGTAGAACTCATTCCATGTGAATCAACCGATACCAAGCGAGACCCACCCGTGTTGAACCCCAAACGTGCAACCTAAAGGAAACGGAACAGAGAGACGGAGAGTCCTCTACACGGGCAGAGGGAAAGTGCTAGCCCAAGCAACAATTTCCTTCTTCAAGCTGTTAATCTCTTCGACTTCGCCACTAGCAACCTTGGCCTTGAAGTCCTTGAGCTTGTTCGCCTCCTTGGGAAGCTCTTTCTGCACGCGCTGGGTGAGCTTGATGCACGTATCGATGTACTGGGCGATCTTCTTGAAGTCTTCCTCGCCGAGACCACGCGACGTCATGGCTGGGGCGCCGATGCGGATACCCATGGGGGTGAGCGCAGACTTGTCGCCGGGGGTCGTGTTCTTGTTGCACGCGATGTTGACCTGCTCGAGCACGGCTTCGACGCGAGCGCCGTCGAGACCGAGGGGCTTGAGATCGAGGAGAACCATGTGGTTGTCTGTGCCGTCGGTGACGAGCTTGAAGCCGAGTTCTTTGAAAGAGACCTCGAGTTGCTTTGCATTCTTGATGACTTGCTGCTGGTACAGCTTGAAGTCTTGGGACTGGGCCTGCTTGAGCGCGACGGCGAGAGCGGTAATGGTGTGGTTGTGGGGTCCGCCCTGGTGGCCGGGGAAGACGGAGAAGTTGATCGGCCCCTCGAGGTCGTAAAGGGTCTCCTTACCCGTCTTAACATCCGTCTTGCGCACGCCCTTGCGGAAGAAGATCATGGCGCCACGGGGGCCACGGAGAGACTTGTGCGTAGTCGTGGTCACGATGTCGCAGTACTGGAAGGGGGACTTGTTCACGCCAGCGGCGATCAGGCCTGAGATGTGGGCCATGTCCATGAGGAGGTAGGAGCCAACCTTGTCGGCGATTTCACGCATGCGTGCGTAATCGATCTCACGGCAGTAGGCGGAGGTACCGGCTACGAGTACCTTTGGACGGTACATGAGGGCATTTTGCTCGAGTTGGTCGTAATCAATGAGGCCGGTCTCAAGGGACACACGGTAGGGGAAGGTCTCGAAGTAGGTGGAGACGGCCGAGATCCTGTTCGTTCATTGTCAGCGTCATGTCCCATTGTCATCGCCTTCGTAGCCTCATGCTCTCAGGACCTTGGGGATACGCACTTCCGCTGGGGAGTCTGATAACCGTGGCTCAAATGACCGCCATGGGGTAGGTCCAAGCCCATGAGACGATCATGAGGCCTCATGATGGCCTGGTATGCCTGCAAATTGGCCGGGCTACCACTCAAGCACTGCACATTGACGCCCCACTTCTCCGAGTCCAAGCCAAAGGTCTCGAGAGCACGCTTCTGGCACAGCAGCTCGATGGAGTCGATGTGCTCGTTGCCTCCATAGTAGCGAGCACCGGGGTAACCCTCGGAGTACTTGTTCGACATGGGTGAGCCCAGGGCGTCGAAGACGGCGCGCGAGGTGACATTCTCGGAGGCGATGAGGAGGATGGACTCGCGCTGACGCTTGATTTCTTTCTCCTGTAGATTTGTTAGATGTGGAATACAGGAGAGTGTATTTTGGAAGACTTACCATGATATCGGCCACCTCACTGTCTGTCTCCACCAAGGATTTCTCCATGAGCTGTCATGAGTCAATATCTCGTCCATATTCGTTTGTGGTGCGGGGGAGCTTACGTCCTGGTGGGACTTTGGGAGAGCGTAGGTAGACATGGTGACGTCAATTGTCAGAGAGGTGTGTAATTAGAGAAAGGTTTGTGTATGACTGGAATTATCACGTCCAGGTGAGGGTTGATATGGTTGTGATGGTTGTGATGACTTCTTTCGCGTGCAAACGTGCAGCTACAAAGGTAGACTTTTTTGTGAGGGGCCGTAAGCTAGCCTTGATAGAGCTTAGTATTGTCTCGAATTAACGCCGTCATCGGACTATTCTCAGACTCGGAGCAAACTTCACGGAGAAACGATGAGGAATGAGGAATGCGAGGGATGCAAATTGTGCGGATTTCGTGTGGTTTGACTTTGATGTTAGTCTTCGTTGTTCCATTCTCAGTTCCTTATCTACATAAATTCAGTCCGGTTTCCACCATCCAATCATTCCATTCCATACTGTTGTTCTCTGCGATTCAGTGTTTTCGTTAAACCATCCTTTGTGCGCCAACGCCGAATATGCCAAATGTCTTCTTTGGGCAGCAAGCTGCATCCTATTGAAAAAGGGGGTATGAGTCGACGAAGAGATGAATCGAATCGTGGCGAATCGAAAGCGCGCTCAGCATCGGTGCTAAAAACATATGCAACGTAGCAAAATATCGACAAACTTCCCTCTAACATCCCTTTCGGATTCATGTATTACACTCCAAAACTTTTTTTCTTTCGTGTCGATGTTTTCTCAATTATCGTCGGTCAACCGATCCAGTACAATGATGCTCAATATCATGACAAGCAACCCGATGGTTACTATTATGAGTAAAACGAATCCGAACCAGCCTAGCACCATTGCACTGGTACCGACGCCGCTCTTGACGCTTCCGTTTCCAAGATCCTGTACAATTGTCGATGCTGCCACAGACGCTGTATGTTGCCACAGCACAGACACCAGAACGAAGATGGAGCTGATGAAGATGAGGGCAAGCGCGACTTGTGACACGGGTCTTGATGGGAAAGGCTTGACGTCGACATCCGATCCGGTCATGCGGTCCCGCTCCTCGTGCCATCCTGGGAATGTGGCCAGGAGGATGAATGTGAAGAAGGCCAGGATGATGGCCACGATAAGGAGGTATGGGAATACGACGGCGTCCTTGAATGTGGAAGCGACCCAGACGAGGTTGAGCGGATCCTGGTCGACTGAGATTCCATCAACAAGTGCAGTGGCGTTGTTGCTGCAAATCCAGGCGCCAGCGTCTCTGTTTGTGCAGATACCGAAGTAACCGACACGCACTGCGAGTTGGGCTCTTCCGACAATGTTCGCAATGGCCGCCGTCACCGCAGGGTCGACTTGTTCTGTGGAATATGTGGGTGTGTATGATTCGTACCACATGGATATGAGGAAAATGCCGGGAATGAGAGGTGAGGTGGAGGAGCAGCCGGCGAGTAGCATTGCTGTGCAGTTGTTAGCTTCAGATGGCTCTGTAGGGTGTATTGTCGGATATGACATACATAGTAGGATGATGGCAATAGCTATCAGAATCATGAGCACATGGTGGTAGCCGAGAAACGGTATGAGGCCTAATATCGCAGGTTAGCTTTTCATTCCACACCGCTTGATAGTGAGGTGCGCACGTTGCATGCTAACCGCAAACCGTAGGTTTGCCATTGTGAATGTGTGTGTGTTGTCTCAACCCGAACTAGAGCGTTCGAATCTCCAGCGGCTCCCGCAGGGCCGGGAGGAAGTTGAGATGGAATACAGTCCGAGGCTACGGACAGAAAGTGTTTCGAGAAAGAATGTGGGAGCAAGCGGGTGATGGGCTTTGTCCCGAGCGAGTGTGGGAGTCGAGAGATGTGATGTTCAAAGTCGGGATCCAAGGTACATGCGAGTGGGTATAGCTCTGGGGAGGTGTTGGGTGGATCTCAACTGCGCACAAGTTTGTCAGAAGGTCTCCTCAGGATTTTGTGAGATATTGTGAGTGATGGAGTGAGGAGAGAGGAGAGAGGAGAGTGTGTATGCTTAGAACGTATCTGCTTCCCTTTCCTGCAGGCCCAGTAGTTTTGGTGTTGCTAAATTGTGAGGTTGGGAGCCCAGCCTCCTCGCCAGCCACATGCATATTCGCATCAACAAAGCTGCTACTATGGCAACGACTAGAACGTCATCCCCTGTCCACTTTGTCGCTCGCCCAACCACGTTGCACAGCGTCCTGCTCGGACGTTTTAGTTAATACAAGGTTAATAGTAATTACCTATTTGGTCGCGCATCGCTTCTAGGCTTCCCGTGTTTGGTTTGATCCCCCAACCTCCTCAATATCTCTTCTCTGCCCTGAAACGACGTGGCCTCGTACTACTCGTAGTAAACACACGATCATGTATAAAATCGCCAGCGCCGTGCGACGCCCGAGCTAATTCTCTTGTACTCCTTTTGTGCATGGTCCGAGTACCTATGTACAATTAAAGAGGTGGCAGGAATCCAAATCAGTACTAACTGAAGCGCACCACGACAATCACCATGGAGAACACGCCGAACATTATGGTTTCCGTCAACCGGTCCGACTGGCTGTATTAATTATCCTTTCGTTCCTTTTCATGATTATGTATGGTTTAGGATGGATGGGTGAATGGCATTAATTACTAATTGAACCAATATCATCATCAGTCTCAAGCATTGTCAAAGAGCAGGTTATGGTATGCTTGCTTACTGTCAACTCTGTCTGTTGTCGTCAAGATGGAGCAACTACTCTCTCTGTACGTATTGATCATCAGAGGCGAGCAACCCTCACGACCGCCCCCACACACAAACCTGAAATCTTTTCGCGATGTGACGGATGCGTAGATCCGCATGGCCTTGTTCAGTAAAATGCACCGCCTCTCATGTGGCCCAAGCTTCTCCACACCCCTGTGCCACAAAGCAATGACATCACACTTTTCATACTCGCAACCCGCGGGGCAAGAAAAAAGCCGACCAATGAATCCAATACTCGTTATACAAACAATCGCGATGAAAGGTGAACATGCCCCTGCTCCAACTTCTACAATGACGCAGACGGTCATATTACTGAAAGGAAGTTGACACGCTGAAAGCGGCAGTAATCAAATGACGATATGACGTAGCAATATCTGAAGGTAGTAGCCATGCTCGAGCACAGCGCAATATATAAACATCTCTCTCCATCCCCCCAAAGTTTCTCCCATCAACAAACATTACTCTACAACACCTCCTACTTCCCACACCTATCAAAACCTACCAAACTCAACTCCACCAACCAACCAACCCTCAACATGTCTGATATCGGCCGCAAGGATTTGCACACCAAGCTCGGTGAGAGCATAGTACCCGACTCTACCAAGTCCACCCAGCAGAAGGTGAAGGAGACTTTCACAGACACTGGCGACAAGGTCGTTCGGTACGTTGCCCCCTCCTCCCATCCTCAATACACACACACACACACAAGTGACTTACCAAACACCACAGTGGCGTCCAGCCCGACTCTTCCAAGTCTCACGGCCAAGAGTTCACCGACAAGGCCGGCCGTTCCAAGGACCGCGAGGTCCACGGCTCCACTGGGGGCAGCATCGTCGGTACGTATCCAGCTCCTTCATCTACACTGACTATCCTAATGGAATCCATAGACAAGGCGAAACACGCTGTCGGTCTTGACAGGCACTAGATGCGCATTGCGCACCATGTCTCTTCTACCGCACACACTGTACGACTATGAATGACAGTTGATGATGGGATGGTGATGGGATCCTGAGGCGAAAGCTGAATACGATCTGGGGTGTTTCTCTGCGTGATACCAATCCAACGCCCGAGGTGGCATTGCTATAGATATATTGTAATATGATACCTCGAAGACACTGCTTGCTCTTTGCTTTGAAGTCTTTTGAGCGACCTTGAGATGAATGTTTTGTCTCACATGATCAAGGGATCGTCGTACCTTGAAGAAACCCTTATCAGAGAAAGGAACTGGAACTGGGTTATTGGTTTCGAGAAGGAGCAAGTTTTCATATATTGCTAGATAACGTGGTTTCAGTAGCAGGCCAAGCGGACCAAATCAGTGCAGGCTTTGCGCTCTACGTCATAGGTAATGTGACCCAGATTAAGTCACAAGAAGCTTTGCTAGTCGACAGGTAATCAGAAGACAGTCTAGACAAGTGTCGCGAATTGTGAAGTTTTGATGTTTGGAGTGCAGCCTGAAGCTGGAGCTGAGTAAAGGCTGAGCGGATCATCGTCGGACCGTGCGCCCCGCTGGTAACTGACCCGCAGTTTATGATGCTTCCCAATCGCACCTCGCGATGATTCTCCTCAGACCGCATGCCAGGCTCTGTCTACGACAACTTCAAAGCTGCTCGTACTCAACAAACGCAACCTCGCCAGTTATCAAGGTTTCCATCGTCCCCGCGCCACACTGTGGCAGCATCCGCATCCTCTCCCTCAATCGTCCCGCTGCCCGGAACGCTATATCAGGGGAATTGCTTTGGCAATTGAAGCATGAAATAGACAGCATACACAGAGAGGCAGACGACAATGGCGCGACGAGGGCTTTGATCATAGCCAGTGAAGTGGATTCAAGCTTCTGCGCTGGCGCCGACTTGAAAGAGCGCGCGGGCTTCTCGCCAGTCGCGTACGACATGCGTTCTCGTGCACAATCTGGCCTTGCACTGATGTATCATACAGGACGGCCAGGTTCCTAGCTACTCTTCGCGAGACCTTCTCGTCCATTGCACGTCTCCCCATCCCTACCATCTCCGCGCTCTCGGCACCGGCTTTCGGTGGCGGTCTCGAACTGGCTCTCACTACTCACATGCGCGTCTTCGCATCCACGGCCATCGTGGCCCTCCCCGAAACGCGGTTAGCCATCATACCAGGCGCGGGAGGAACATATAGACTGCCTGCGCTCATTGGATTGTCGCGGGCGCGCGACATGATATTGACTGGGCGGAGGGTCGGCGCAGCCGAGGCATACTTTTTGGGGCTGTGCGACAGATTGGTAGAGGTCACAGACGAGGACGCGCTGAAGGAAGGTATTCCACGGACAATGGTGCTCACCGAGGCTGTGAAGCTTGCGAGGGAGATATGCGAGGGAGGGCCAGTTGCGACAAAAGCTGCACTTGTCGCGCTCGAGGGCTGTGCGCTGGGAGAGAGTGCAGAGAACGCTGCGTACGAAATTGTGGTCAAGACTCTAGATCGGGATGAAGCGCTCATCGCGTTTAGGGAAAAGAGGAAACCAGTATTCAAGGGCCGATAATGGACATGTCAATCTTTTTTTGTTTTTGGAAAGCACATGCTCTTTTCCACCTGACAGTCATGTGTAAAACATCCATATCCCAGTGATTACTTTCGCCCTTTGCCATTCCTTCCAGTACCACCACAGCCCCC